>PVJH01010672.1:0-72678 GCA_004026705.1 Nesogale talazaci | reverse complement strand
GGAGTTACAAGGAGGAGATGAGTCAGTTAAGATACAGGGAAGGAGCTATGAAATATGCAACCTTCCTCTAGTTCCCATGCTGCCTCCCACCCACTATCATGACCCCAATTCTACCACATAAATCCAGCTAGACCAGGAGATGTACAGTGAAGTTGGAAACATGGGAAACTTAGGATAGATGATCCATCAAGACTAGTGACGGGAGAGTTAATACCAGGAGGGTGGAGGGATGGAGGAATGGAGAGGGAGAGCCAACTTCAGGGATCTACACGTAGCCTCCTCTCTGGGGCATGGACAACAGGGAAGTGAGTGTTGGGACATTGGACAGTGTACAGGATGAAAAAATAATTTGTAAATTACTAAGGGTTCAAGGGGAAGGGGGGGAGGAAGGGTAATATAGGGAGCAAATAATGGGGGCCTGGAGGGAGGGAAAATGTTTTGAGAGTGATGATGGCAATGGGTGTGTAAAAGTGGCCTGAATACAACTGATATTGTTAGGGATTGTGATGGGAGTTGTAGGGGCCCCCCAATAAAATGATTAATTTTTTTAAAAAGGGGGGGAAGGGAAAGGGGAGGGTTTTTTTTTAAAGGAGCTTGTATCAAGGGCTCAAGTGAAAATATTGGGAAATGTATGTGCAAATGTGCTTGATACAAATGATGTACTGAATGTTGTGGTAGCTGTAAGAGCCTCCAATAAAATTTAAAAAAAAGAAAGGTAACTTACCAGAATGCCAACATTATAGAACAAAATCAGTGATATCCAATGCAAATAATTTTTTTCTGAATATCATTCAACAATGGGTACAGTAATACATTGACAGGGAACTGCCAGAAGTTCAAGCTAGAATCAGCAGAAAACATGGGACAGGGATATCATTGATGATATCATATGACTCTTGGCTGAAAGTAGAAAATACCAGAATGATGTTTTCTTGGGTTTCATGGACTCCTCAAAGATTTTCAACTATGTAGGTCACAGCCAACAATGGATACTCTTGAAAGGAATGGCATTTCAGGACACTTGATTGTGTCCATATGGAACTTGTACATAAATCAAGGGACATTTGTGCAAAATGGTTTAAAACCAGGAAAGGCATATGTCAAGTTTTTATCCTTTTACCATACTTATTCAACCTGTATGCTGATTAAGAGTTAACAACAAAAAAGGGACTGACTACCAATCTGTATGCTGAGCAAATAATGAAAGACTCATGGCATTAGGATTGGAAGATGGCTTAGCAACAATTTGTAATATGCAGATAGCACGACACTGCTTGCTTAAAATGAGGACTTAAAGCCCTTAGGGATGAAAAAAAAAGATTTCAGGCTTAAGTATTAATTACAACTCAATATAAGTAAAACCAAATCTTCACAAATGGACAAATAGGTAACATCATGATAATGGAGAAAAGACTGACATTGCAAAGGGTTTCATCTTGCTTGGGTCCACACTCAATGCTTATGCAAGCAAGAGTCAACTGGCAATGAGGCCAGATTTAGAAAAGTACTTGATATGTAAAATGGATATTATTGCTGACATCAGATGAATCTTGGCTGAAAGGAGAAAACACCCAAATCACATCAGATTATATTTTTTGAAATCATCTTATTAATCATACAACACTTCTCACAATCAATACATACATCTATTGTATGAAATCCATGTTTGTACATTTGTTGTCATCATTCCCGAAACATCCTCATTCTACTTAAGCCCTTCCTCATATTTCCCCTCCCTTCCTATGATTATTTTTATTGATTATGCAAAGGCATTCAAGTGAGTGGATCATAATAAACTATAGATAGTCATGAGAAGATCAATAATTACAGAACCCTTCATTGTGCTTATGTGGAACCTGCATATCGATCAAATGGCATTCTTCTGAACACACGAGCGCATATTACATAGTTTAAAATCAGGGAAGGTGTACATCCAACTGAGATGTGTCCCTCACCATACAGTCTGTACGGTGGGCAAATAATGAGATTGGATTATAAGAAGAGCTCAGTCTCAGAATTAGAAGAAGACTCAGTTACAAATTGTGCTATGTGGGGTGGGTGATACCACCTTGATTGCTGAAAATAGAGTACTGGAAGCATTTCAAGGAATGCTCATGGAACAATGGCCAAGAGATAAAATTATGTATTGTGTTGGATAAATCTGCAGCACAAGATCTCTTTTAATTGTTGAAGACCAGGGCTTTTAAGGTATGTCAAACCCACACTATGGTATTTTCAACAGCCTGATATGCATATGAAAGTTTTAAATTGAATAATGAAAACTACAGAAGAAAAGATACATTTGAATTATGGTGCTGGTAAAGAATATTCAAATAACAATGGACTGTCAAATGAACAACCAAATTAGCCCTGGAAGAAGTAGCACCAGAAAGCTTAAAAGCAAGAATAATGACACTTTATCTCACTTATCTTGAACATGTTAAAAGGAAAGATTTGTCATTGACAAGGACATCACGCTTGGTAAAGTAAAAGGTTCATGAAAACAATGACCCTCAGCAAGATGGATGGAGACAGTTGCTACAACAATTGACTAAAATATAATCATGGTCGGGAGGTGGCAGGACTGGGCAGAGTTTCATCCTCTTGTACACTGCATCACTATGAGTAGGAACTGTCCTTAACCCAACAGCACTTGATGTACTTTGAAAAGAGCTCTCTAAATAAAGAAATTGTGTTCAGTAATAACAATAGCAACAAAAGAACTTAAGCTTCTAAGTTATATACAATGATTTTTTTAATTTTTCTAAATCCTTAGAAACTATGTGTGAAAATGATCTGTACTAAAAGGATTGTGCTATTTTTACATTGTTTACCTTGGGATTAAAAAACCAAAAAGAATGTTTGTGATGACTTTAATTAGGAGCTGGAAGAAAACAGCATGAATCTCTTCTACCACCAAGAAGGAAGGGGGAAACAACAGATGAAACCATGAATGTATGATAAAGAAGATTCAACAGCAAAGGGAGAAAATGCCAAAATAAGTGAACAAACACAAAACAAACAATAAAAATAGAATGAGATAGCAAGAATAATTAGTAAATGTACCAGGAATTGCTTTAATTTTCTAAATATGCTAATTATCTGTGTGTTAGTCTGGGTAGATGAGAGAAACAAATTCATAATCACACATAGGGAGATAAGGGAAAGATTTATATATAAGAGGAATGGAACATTGAGAAAACATCCCAGTCCAGTCCAGTCCAAGATCATAAGTCCGGTATTAATCCATATACCAGTCTATAGAGTCTTCTTCTGACTCATGAAGCACATGCCATAACACCAGGATAATCATTGGCGCATGGATGCAGAATCTTGTGTATCCAGCGGCAGTAGAAGCATCCCAGAGCTGGCAGGGGTTTCCCACAGCTCTTCATGTCCAAAACTCAGGATCCATCAGCAGTATCCAGTGATCGTAGAAGCATCTCAGTACTGGCAGGCATCTCTCTGTGGCTTTTCCAGCTTCAGAGGTCTGGTTCCACCAGGGTAAGCCCGTGTGGCTTCTCCTCTGGCTCCTCTAGTTCCTAGGACTCAGGGTCTATGCTGCCATCTTGTCTTGTCAGTAGAGTGTCTACAAGTGACTGAATTGATAGTCTCTCATCCCCATGGAGGGAAATATCATGAGGGTTCCCAGAATTCTCAGAGAAAGTCATGCCCGCACAGAGGTCTCATTGGCTATCTCCACATTGACCGCATAGCCTTCACCCCTACACTCCCAATCATGAAATTGACACCAAAGTGCATGACCACCACACTCTGAAAGGTAAAAATGTTGACACTCTAAAAAAAAATAAACTCTCAGATGCTAACAAAGTCATGACCTAATCAAGTATCCTCAGAATAGAGGCCTGGAGATCTGCTTCTTTAAAACCAGCCTCTATGAACTCAATGCAGCCCAAACTATTGTGACTTTCTTCTTGTTGCCTGCCATCAGACAGAATTAATTCTATGTCAACTATTATTGGGCTTAAATATGTTAAAATTGTTAGGATGCAGATATTTCATTTGTTACTTCCTCCCTCCAAAAACATAAAATAAAATAGATATTAATATATATAATTACAAAAGGCATACTGAAATTGACACACAATTAAAAAGAAATGACCAACAATTTACAGCAAATTAATAAAGCAAACAGAAAAAAAGTCACAATAAATAAACAGAAAATCTAATATCAAAGTGAATATAATTCAATTCAAAAGCAGTTCTTTTTTTTCAATGATTTTATTGGGGGCTCTTGTAGCTCTTATAACATTCAATGCATCATTCATATCATGCATATTTGTACATATGCTGTCATATTCATATCCAAATATTTTCTACTTGACTTCTTGGTATAAGCTCTTCTTTCTGCCTCCTTTTTTATTTTTTGTAAATCATTTTATTGGGGCTCATACAACTCTCATCATGATCCATATGTACATCAATTGGTATTCAAGCCATATGTGTTAGTCCGGGTAGACTAGAGGAAGAAATTCAAGGACACACATATGGATATAAGGAATGGGTTTATATTCAAGAGGAACAGGACATTGAGAAAACATCCCAGCTCAGTACAGCTCAAAGTCACAAGTCCGATATTAACCCATATGCCCAAAGTCAGTCCATAAAGTCTCCCTCTGACTCATGAAGTCACAGGTCAGTGGGTACAGAGTCCTGGCACCGACAGGGGTCTCCCTATGGCTCCTCGCTTGCAGGGCTCAGGGTCCATCAACAGCATCCCATGGTGGCAGAAGCATCTCGTCGCTGGCAGAGGCCTCCATGTGGCTGCCCCAGCCTCAGAGGTCCGGCTCCATCAGGGCAAAGCCGTGTGGTCTCTCCACCAACTACTCCAGCCTCCCAGATGCCGCCATTCTGTGTTGCTTGTGATTAATCATCTCCCAAACTAACTCCCAACAACTGGGGGAGATAGCTTCTCACCTTCACGACGGAAATATCGTGAGATTTCCCTGGAGTCTCAGGTGAAAGTCATGCCCACATAGAGGCCTCTTTGGCTACTCAATGGTTATCTCCAGATTAACAGGCTAGACTCCACCCCTACATTTCAATCATAAAATTAACACAAGCACATGACTGCCACACCACATTTGCACACTTGTTGCCATCATCACTTTCAAAACATCCTCCCTCCACTTAGGCCCCCAGTAAGCAGTCCTTTTATTACAAAAGAGGATACACTTAAATCTGGAAATTTCCCCTACCAAGATAACATATCTGTAATAGACAACTACCCCAAATAACAAAGTAATCCATTCACAAACAAATCTATCACTTACATTATTGGTCAAATATTTTTAACATTAGTTGTGCATTTCATATTCTTGTTTATGAATTTAATTTCAACTATTGCATTCTTAGACTAATCTGAATCATCCTCTTTCCCTCGCTACTGTTTTTTCCTGAGATTTCTGGTTTATTGCCTTTCAATCAAATTGAGAAGCAAGGCAACTCCATTTGAGTGGAGTAGAACAAATCCATAGAATTCTTTTTAAAATATGAAACCTTTTTTTCTTTTTTTTAATAAGCATATCATTTTAGTGTCTACTTTTATGACAATTATAACATTTTAAACATCAATCGCATCGAGTATATTTGTACATATGTTGCCATCATCATTTTCTAAACATCTACTTTCTATTTGAGACTTTGGCATCAGCTCCCCCCCACCTTGTAATCCTTTGATAAATTATAAATTATTATTACTTTCATATATTATTCCAACTGCTTTCCCCCTTCTCCCATGGTTTCTGCTGCTTGCTTTCCTGGTGTGGGGTAGGGTGTGGTTTTGTGTCTATCACTGTGATAGGTTCCCCCCTTTGTAGCCTCCAATCCCCACCTTCCTCCTCCCCTTCTTGTATCATTACTCCCATGGCTGTTACTGGATTCCAGGTGTCATGAGTTCTTTTATCGTTTCCTGTGTACATGCTCCAGTCTAACTGACAGTGAAAGGCAGGACTGGTGTCAAGATTGTGGGGGGTGAGGAAACCTCAAGGAACCAGAGGAATATTGTGTGTGTCATTGTTGCTAAGAACTGTGATCTTTGAAAGCAAATTGTCAATCTCTTTGTTCTAGGTGCCTCTGTGTCTTTGTGGCTCTGGCTCTTTCTTCCCCGAGTCTACAGTGTGCTCTTCGTGGAGGCTACAGCTATCAGGACATGCATTCATAATCATTTTCCTTGTGGTAATTGGTCTGTTTTTAAAAAAATCTTTTGGAGTTGACATGATAGGGCAGGAGTGTGCAGAAACTGTAAAGGGTGACAGTCCTTATTACTTTGTGAGTCTATGATCCATCTTCTTGATGTCTGAATCAGAACTTTATTTGTCTTAATCAGAACTCTGGTTAGATTTTTATCTGTCCAGATACAAACTACTTATCTTACTGGTCAATTTCCCCCAGAATTCACTGCTTACTTAGCAAGTTACAGTTTTGTCCTGTGCTTTTGAATTGGTTTTGATTCCTAGTGACCTTGATCTGTGATCCAGCAGAAGGAAACACTGCACGGTCCTGCTTCATCCTAACAATTGGTTTTGGTCTTTGAACCTATCTTGCAGCCACTGTGTCAATCCCTCGTTTACAGGAACTGCAATGTATGTGATAAGTCTCGCCATTCTTGCCTCAAAGGAGAACATTCTAGCTGTATTCTTCCAAGACAGATTTGCTTGGTTTGGGGCAGCACAAAATACTTTCAAAATTCTTCTCTAGAACCATATTTCAAATGCATTGTTGTGAAACATTCACATGCATGTGAACCAATTGAAAAGATCATATGGGCTTTGGTCAGGCACATCTTAGTGTTCAAAGTGACGTCTTCGCTTTTCAGCACTTTCAAGAGGTCTTGCAGAGCAGATTTACGGAATGCAAGGACTTTTTTTTTATCTCTTAACTGCTCCTTCCATGAATGCTGATTGTGAACACAAGCCAAGTGACATCCTTGATAAGTTCAATCTTTTCTCTTTGTTATGATGCTATCAACTGATCCAGATGTGAATAAATAATAATATGTGTTGATGTTTTTAAATCTGTGTGTCACTAATGAAAATTAAATAAGCAAGCAAAAAAAACTCATGCATTTTATAATGCAGAATACTTCACCTGTACTTATTAAAGGTAATATTTAATTAATAACACTAATTAGAATTCTATTTTACAATTCATAGAATGTATTTTGGAAAATTCTGACTTAGAACAATTATTTTGTTAGAATGCAATCTGGTCTATTTAATACTTGCCTTTTATTATATATAACTAGTTTTTGTTTGTTTGCTTGCTTTGAATTGGTTGAACATGTCAATAGGTCTGCTATTAAGAGCTTGTTTTATATTTTTCATTTTCTGCAAGAAATTTAAACATTATTTGACAGATGGCTTTATATCTAGTTAAGAATGTTTCCCTGAAAAGCTACTTCATAATCTTCTTCATCCACCTGTTCAAACATCCAGCTGTCCCTCCTAATCAAGAAATATTTACTTATACTTAGAAAAAGAAGAAAATTAAACTTTGAAGTGGGAAATGACAATTATTCTTTGAGATGTCACTCTTGGAAACTGATCGGCAAAAGATTGGGGAAGACATTTTTTTCCAGAAGATTAAAGTCTTGAGTTTACTTTTGAAGTTCTGGATTCTTATTCTGAGTCTATTAATATTGGGAGTTAACAAGCAATGCTCAGATATTAACCTCAAATCATTTGTGCCACTCAAGGACCAGTGTCTGTATCAAACTTGTCAAAAATCTAGGGCCCTTATGATGTAGAGAAAGGGTTTGGCATAGTTCACATGGTGGAGTTCAAATTGAAGGTCCAATATGAAATGTTTGCTTATTTTTCTTTGAACATTATTCATAGCAAAGGCTACTGAGCTACTCTTTGCCTATAAGAGATACTTATTGCTTTAATGTGTTAAAACCACAGTTTCTTGCTAAGTCTAAGCTATAGCCAATCTACAGCTCTAATATTAATGCTGATCTATAACCTACCACCTATTTCATATATGTTTGCTTAAACATTTGTGAATTCTCCTTTGAAAATAAATTTCCCAGCAGGCAGATATCTTCTTTTCCAAAGTTAGGTTTAGATCTCTATTAGTATTATGTATGTTCAAGGATTTTACATATTCCATTTTAATTATTTTGATTCTAAATTTATCTTTGCCATTTAACACAACTCACTCCTCAGTCTTTGGGGAGAGAGAAGATTAAGACTGCTCTTCAAGCCAACAAACATTTGTATAAGCTTATTGTAAGCTTCTTGCGTTTTAACCTCTATTATTCAACGATAAGAATGGAATGTGTTATTACCTTGTCAGACTTTTCCTTTCAATCATAATTTCAAACCCATCCTTTCAGCAAATATATTCATTCATTCAAAAAAATCACTATTTCAATCACGTCTGCCAAAAAGTTTTTCCTGTTTGACTTTACCAGCTCTAATCATTCTGTTCCATTTCCTTTTAGAAACTATATACTTTGCTTCTCCAGCTTTATTATCCTACTTAGTATGTGTACTTTATAGAATGATAGTCTTCAACTTTTGCTTAAAACAAAACACAATAGTAGTCAGTGACTCAGTGATTTGTATGCAGTATTTTCAGACTACTATTTTCATTATGTTATTGAATGACAAGCACTGTGTGTATGTGCTCCAAGGATCCCTTCACTAGTTATTTATTCTTTTAGGTTTATCATTAGGAGTTCTACCTTACAAATCCAGCTAGACTGGAGGATGTACGTTGGTACAGAGAAGAGTCCTAAACACACAAAAATCTAGGACAGATAACCCCTTGAGAGCAGTAATGGGAGTAGTGATAGCATAAGGGTAGGGAGTAGGTGGGGGAGAAAGAAGGGGGACTGATCATAATTATCGATGTATAACCCACCTGATGGGGACAAATAACACAAACAAAGTTGAAAGGAGAGAGTGAATAGTGTATGATACTAAAATAATAACAATATATAATTTATCAAGGGTTCCCGAAGGTGGGAGGGTGAAGGAGTGAGGGGAAAAAGAGGAGCTGATACCAAGGGCTCAAGATGAAAGGAATACTTTGAAAATGATGGTGGCAGCATATGTGCAAGTGTGCTTGATACAATTGATGTATGGATTGTTTTAAGAGTTGTATAAATCCAAATAAAATTATTCTTAACTACAAAAAAAGTAAGAACAAACTAATTCTACATCATGTCATACTTGTCCACTATATTATAGAAGACTTATATCCAACCCAACATAAATGTTCTTGAAGTTAGTATTTTATTAAAAAATATATTAAGAAGTGTCACACAATGCTATTTGTTTACTTTCAATGTCGCTAGATAATTTCTTATATATGTTGGTCAATGAAGGAGAAAAACTGGCAATGAAAACTATCAGAGGTAGACAGACTCCTTCAATGACTTTCTGGATTCTAAAATGCACTTGCTACCATTTTTTCTTCCAACCCTGCAATGGAGATCCAGTTTGGTCCTAAGTGTAAAACAGTTCCCTTGCTACTTCTCCCACTACTTTTCAGCTGCATGGAAAACCATCAGAATGGACCAAAGGCAGAGATGCCACAGGGAACATGGCTGACATGGACAACCATTTCTCTAACCATTAGAGAAAAGTAGATCCCAGTGATAAAAGCATATGCACAGTAATCTGTAACATATCACTTTCACTCAATGGCATGATGAGGGATTTCAGTCAGCCTAGTTTTAATCAAGGTTGAGTTGAATGGAGTTAAAGAAGGAAGGTCAGCAGAGGGTCTAGTGGTTCTGCTTTTGGTGTCTTGCCTCTGCTGAGAAGTTGGCTCTAAAGATGTGAAAGAGTAGGAGAGCATTTCCTCGAACAAAGTGCCAAGACTATTGAAGGATACTAATCTAGGTTTTGGGGCATAAGTGTATATTTGAATTTCTCATGTTTGACTACAATGAGGAAATAAGGAAAATAATACAAAATTTACAGCAAACCAAAGAAATGGAGCATTAACAACACGAATATGTAGTAAGAGAAGCAGGAGCTGAGTGTGGCAGTCATGTGCTTATGTTAATTTTATGATTGAAATGTAGGGGTGGAGTCTACCCTGTTAATCTGGAGATAGCCATTGAGCAGCCAATGAGGCCTCTATGTGGGTATGGCTTTCTCCTGAGACTTCTGGGAAATCTCATGATATTTCCCTTGTGAAGATGAGAAGCTAGCTACCCCAGTTGTTGAGAGTTAGTCTCAGAGATAATTAATCATGGAAAAGACAAGGTGGCAGCGTTTGAGAAGCTGGAGGAGCCGGCAGAGAGACCACACAGCTTTGCCCTGATGGAGCCAGACCTTTGCCCTTATGGCGGCCACATGGAGACCTCTGCCAGCAATGAGTTGCTTCTGTTGTTGATGGACCCTGAGCCCTGGAAGTGAGGAGTCCTGCCAGCACCGGGATTCTGCACCCAATGTCCTGTGACTTTGTGAGTCAAAAGAAGACTTTATAGACTAATTTCGGGCCTATGGGATAATATTGGACTTATGACTTTGAACTGGACTGGGCTGGGATGCTTTCTCCATGTCTGCATTCTTTTTGTATATAAACCCTTTCCTTATATTGATATGTGTATCTATGAAATTTGTTCCTCTAGTCTACCCAGACTAACACACTGGGTGAGATGAAAAATTATTAGACAATGATATGAAAAATAGAGAAATTGAGGTACTAAGAAAAAACATTTAGTCCTAGAAAATGCAGCATCTCTCTGCAGGAACAAATAGGAAAAAAAACAAAAGAAAAAATAGCCAATGAACTGAATGATGAATGATAAAAAACCACCCAGAATGCAGAGGTAGCATGATGTAATGAGAGACTAAATATGATGCACAAAGATCTGTGATGTTCTTGAGGAAAGTGCTAAAAATGCATGCTCTAGTCTAGAAGTAAACAAAAGAAATTAAAATGAGATGCTAAATAGGTTTAAGGTTAATAATACAATGCAAAAAGATTAGAAAATCAGCTTCAGGGGGGTCAAATTTGAAAAAGTGGTTTTGCAGGCTTTAATGGAATGATATCTGGCAAGAAAAATGATTCAGTGGAAATTTTATGAGTCTTTAGTGGAAGATCGTCCTGTCAATCAGTGTAAATGGTCACTATAATCCTCATTACATGATTTTGCTTTGTTGTTGAAGATAGTGTCAATAGAATATTCTATTAAGTGATCCAAATATTTATATATTATTGACATTTTAAAATCAAGAAAATAGAAACTAGAACCCATTTAGGACCCATTAAAATTAGTGATTATTTGTGCTCGCTTCAGCAGCACATATACTAAAATTAGTGTTTATTTGACAATCATGAAAAATAAAGAGCAATTATTTCTTATAAAATTTTAAAAATAATTTATAACTGTGTCAATTATTTCTAAAAACTGAAGACAGTTTGGATATATTTTGTCACAATGGTATATTTATAAATAATCTGAAGATACTTTTCTATCTTTCCAAAACAATATTTTGGAAACTCAAATAAATTATTGGAAAATGAACCTGTTTGCAATGTATTCAATAAAAACCTCACTGCCCACAATCTGTTCATGAGATGTCTATCCTTGTGCATTCAAAAATTTTTACCTACACTTTTCTTCTGGATGCAGTTGCTTTTTTTTGTATGTGGGTTTTTCAATCTCTTCTTTTTCTTGAGTTCTAGCAGTCCCCCCGCTGGGTTTTGTGCTTCTCTTGCTCATCATTTCTGCAAGTTGCATTTGAATTTATTGTTGGCCTCTTGTCTGTCTCACCAAAGTATAAGGCTTTTCTTGTATTAAATCCTGGTAATATGACCTAGTTCCTTATTAGAGTTTCTTACTTATTTCCACAGTCATCTTTCAGTTTAGTGAAACTGATTTCTCGTTACATTTATACCTAGCTTTCCTTAATACTGCTTTTTCTTAGGGCCTCAAAACTTATATTAAAGAGTCCTTTTTCCCTTCATTACTTTGTTTCTTAATTCTCCTTTTTTTGGAAAGCGTCCCCATATTTTTCTAACGTTTTCAATGGTTGGCATAATTAAAATTCACTTTCTTAGTGTCTCTGTTTTCCTGTCCTTTATTTTTTTAAATCGCAAAATCCATTAATCAGTAATTAAGGAAATCAAGGTTAGTTTCTTTGACTTTTACTGGCACCCAGTCTTTTTAAGCAACACAAAGTTGCCCTCTCACTTACAGGCTCCCTGAGGAAGTAGCACTCCCGAACCCAGGTCAGAGTTGCTCTCTCCACCCATATTTTTCGAAACAGATCAAATTACTGATTCAGCATGACTGGAACATGATTTCATGGTTTCACATCTTATCTTCTCAGTACTACAAACACTTCTGCAGAGAAAACGCCTCCTGGGAACTTGTATCTCCTATCCCTTTGCTACTCAGTCTGTGCCCACAGCTCTGTTGTTCAGGCATCCCGGGCTCCTCGCTAAGTATGCAGTCCCAGTTTCATCCCACCCTCCAAATCAGAACAGGCACTTTAGCAAAACCATCAAGTCATTTTTGCTAGGATTACAGTTTGAGAAACATTGTCCAATCACCTGGTTTGGCATGGATATACCACAGTTTATCTAATCTATCATTAATGAAGTGTTTGTTGTAGGCATCTGAAATACGTCTAGATTTTGGTTATTATGAAAAGAACTTCCATGAACATGCATATACAGGTTAGTTTGAAAACATAAGTTTTCATTTCATGCATATAACTCACTTTTTTACAATAGACTGAGAACCTTAGAGCAGGAAATTTCAACTACAAGTTACTGCTATAATAGAAAACAATTAGATCATGAAAATTCTGAAAAATGCTTTGCCCAATAACTGATTAAATTGATTACATGTAAGGTATGTGTATGATTACATATTCATGGCCACACACAGTTTTTGTATTTAATATGACTTGACTATTCAACCTTTGAAATCTAACTGAATAGCCTACTTTGGCAAATGCTGCAGCTAGATATTTGTGTATTCCTAAGACCTAGAGCAAACCTAATCACACATTGATATCATAGTTGGAACACTTAGTGCATATCATCTGCTAATAGTTATGTGTATTTGATATGTAGATTGATAAAGCAAGTTGAGAAGATAGAATATTTCATTTACTACAAAAGCTTTTTATAGATTTTGAATAGCTGTGTACATGTGTACAAATGTATTTCTGATTGTGTTAAGTGTGTGGTTAACTGCTCTGTTGTCTATTCACCCAATAATTATTTATTGCCTGTTTCTTTGTTTTTTTTTGTTTGAAATGACCTTGATTGTCACTAAGGACAAGTCCTTTTCAATTTTAACTTCATCTTCTTTGTTTAGTCACTCAAACCACTATTTAAGTTTAAGGGATAAGGAATCCCGAGAGATTATTTTTCTTAATCATACTATGTATATTTACCCAGCCCATCTCAAGAAATGAAATCAACAACAATATCCTATTAACCCCTCTGCATATCACCATCCCTCTCCTCATTGTCTTAAGGTGAGCAGCTTAAACTCAACCATTCTCTTCTCTACAGGAGCAACCCCAGAGAATTTGTTTCAGTAGAGATCACAGACTTAGACATATGGTCTCCATGATGGCAATGGATTTTGTATGTATAATATACCAAATACATAATGTACGCATTTATTATATATAGCTGTTGTTGCTAGGTTCCCTTGAATCAGCGCTGACTGATTGCTTAGTGCTGGACCGTTCTCAAACAATGTTTGTTATGTTTAAGCCCATTGTTGTAGACAGTGGCGATCCATGTCCTGGAGAGTCTTTTTTTGCACTGACCCAATGCTACACAAAAGATGATATTTTTCTCCAGGGACTAGAATTTCCTGATGTCATGCCCAAAGCTGAAGAGATGGAGTCTAGTCATCCTGATTCATTAAAGAGCCTTCTGGCTGTACTTACAGCACAGATTGGATTGTTGTTCTGGCCATCCAGGGTGGCTGCAACTTTCTTCACCAAATCAAAAATTCAGATGCATCAATTCTTCTTTGGTCCTCTTTATTCATTGCCCAACTTTCGTATGCAAATAAGTGACTGAAAACAGCATGACTTGGGTCAAATACACATTAGCCCTCAGCATGATATCTTTACTCTTGAATATTTTAAAGAAAACTTGTGAAACAATTTACCCAATGCAATAAGTGTTCTCATTCTTGGCAGGTGTCTATGTCTATTGATTGTGGATATTCATAAAATTAAATTCTTAGCAACTTCAAACTCTTCTCCATTTATCATGTTGAGTATATTGGTTCAGTTGTTAAGCTTTTTGATTTTTGTACATTGATTTGTAATCTATACTAAAGGCTACAGTCTTTGATCTTCATTAGCAAGTATAGCCAAGGTTCTGTTATCTGCATAACATAGGTTGTTAACATCCTCCAATACTGATGCCCCCTTCTATTATTTCAGTTTCTCAGATTATTTTCTCAGCATATACATGAAATACATATGGGGCTGAACCCCAGTGAAGTAGTGGTTGAATGGGGACTGCGACCTACTGGCTTGGTGGTTCAAATCCAGCAGCAGCTCTCCAGGAGGAAGGCTGGGCCTCTCATTCCCACCAGAAGGCAGTTATCCACTCCCCCTCCCCCAAAAAAAGAAATAGGTATGGTAAAAGGATAACAACACAAATGAACATTTACCTTGGTTTTAAACCATGTAGGATTCCCTTGTTCTGTTATCACTCTTCTCCCCTACCTTCCCCGTACCTTCATGGTACCATTACTTGCTTTACGGTTTTTGAGTGGTTTATCTGTCATGGATTCCATTTGCTGAAAGCTCTTATCTGTAGCAATGTACGTGTTCCAGTCTAACGGGATTTGTTAGGTAGGTCATGTTAAGGGAGTTGAGGGGAGGAAACTTTAAAGAAATAGAGAAATGTTGTGTGTCCATCAGGGCTATGCTGCACGCTGGTAATAATAATTTTAACTATTTGCTATTACCAACCATGATGTGTACCTAAATATTTAGCATAATAGGATTTATATGGGTTGGTTATTAAAAGGTTAAATATAAATTAAATGCTTGTAACCTTGATATTCATTGTATAAAAAGAACATGAGGGACTTCTGAGAAGATGGCGAGTGTGTGAAACTCACCAGAACGAAGCAGCAGGAGATGAGCTTGGGGAAAGTATCTGAAATAAAAGTTCAGCACTACCAGATTGCTGGAGGATCATCAAAAAGATAAGTAGGCACAGATTTGTGGGGTTCTGAAGGGCTAGGGGCTTTGCCTGGCCACAATGAAGCCCGGCTGGGGTTTGACCCGCCACTGTCTGCCCCTGTCTCCATCAGGATGGTTTGAGCTGACACAGGGGAATTGTCTAGTTAGAGCCATGGCTTGCTGCCGGTGTAGGGCAAAGATTGAACCCTTGTGGTCCCGCACTCAGGGATCAGTGCTCCACTGTGTGGTTGCTTTGAGTTCATTCGCTTCTATCTCCCCATGATTTTGGAAAACCTGGTTTCTTGGTGTTAAACCTTGGTCTTTTCCAGTTTGGCTCACAGGTAAAACCCCTCCCCTAAGCCTAGGACAATTAGGCCTGCAACACCCAGCTGGGAGAAATCCACCCTGTGCACAGTAGCCCAAGGATGGAGAAGCTCATCCACCTTCCACCTGGTTATTTTCCACCCAATTTCTCACAGGAGTATTCAAGCCTGTTTGTTTAGGGAGAGCTCTGGGGGTCCATCTGTCCTCTGGGGGTCCATCTGACTGATGAATACTCCTCTTGCCAGCCTTGGGCCTTGGGAGGCCCAGAGCAGTTCCAAAAGCACTAGCCTGAATTCTGAGCTGCTGCAGGAACCACTGCCCAGCCTCTGTGGCAGGTGGGCCTGATCTGGTGATTCTGCCCCCTATTCACAGTGCTCTACTCTGGAGTGGGCAGACCACCAGCCTTCTGTGGCACTCCCCTTGCAGTGGGCACCCCCTCGCATACCATGCAGTGCCCCAGGCTGCTGTGTGGGCTGCACCATCCCAGCTCCAGGTGAGATTGTGCAGTGCAGCATGATCTTTGTGAGTCCACAACAATCTAGCCAGTGGACCCTAGGAAGACCACCCAACTTGCCCTCCAGATAACGGAACACTGGTTTGCTAGGGAAAAAGTGAAGTGACAAGACAATAGAGTATTATGCTAATTCCATAGCGAAATTAATCACAGAAAGTTCGAAGCCACTTTCCTTTAAGTATCCCAAAAAGAACCAGTGCTCTTTGAGTCCCTGGAAGTGGCACCTAGTTCCTTGAAAATGACACAATGCAAATAGCAATCAGTCACAAAAACCTCAATGAAAAAACAGAAGAGGAAGTGGGGAGGAAAAAAAACAAACACAAACAAACAGGTGAAACAATGGTTAATGGAAGAAGATGCCCTGAACCTAACGGCATACATAGAAGAAGCAGACATTGATATGAGGCAGAAAGAAATTTTCAGAATGATGCTTGGAGTCATACATGATATGAGAGTAACAATACAGAAAAAGAATGAATTGATAGATGAAATAAAGTTCATATACCAGAGGGAAATACAAGTGCTTAGGAATGAGATAACAGAAAGCAACAGCAGACTCACGGACTTCTGGAATCAACTGGAGGAAGCTGAAAAATACATCAATGATCTAGAGGATGGCCAAGTTTTAACTTTGCGAATTTAACATACGCAAAGAAAAATCTAATAAGATTATCAGAGAAACTGAAGAAAATGTAAGATCTATATCTAACGCTAAAAGGAAGAATAGCATCTGAAATGTCCGTCTACTGGAGGAAGATGCAATAAAAAAGTCATCTGCAACAATAGTCAGAGAACATTTGCAGGAAAACTTCCCTAGCTTCATGAATGAAAACCAGGCAATCATTCAGGAGGCTGAAAGAACACCAGCTAGACAGAATCCCAAGAAGTCACCAGGACACATAATAGTTAAACTATCCAACTTTGAGGATAAAGGGAAAGTCATGAGAGCAGCTAAGGGGGGGGGGGGAATCACATCTAAATGTTCCCAAATGAGCACCTGCTCAAACCTACCAGTGGACATGAGGAAGAAGAGGGTAGAATGCAGTAATATATTCCAAAAATTGAAGAAAAATAATGCAAACCCAAGAATACTCTACCCAGCCAAATTATCTATCAAGATAGAGGGAGAAGTAAGAGTTTTTTCAGACAAGGAAAAACTCAAAGAATATGTTAGAAGAAACCCAGCCTTACAAAAGATTCTTGCTGACCCAGTATGGGAAGAAGAAAAGCACTCATCAAGCACAAATAAGAGAACATTACATAGAACAACCTCACCCAGAGGGCAGCAAAGAGAAAAGAACCCTGAAAATAGAAATGGTGAAAAGAAATCAAGAATGATTAACCATCACACACATATCCACAACACACTGAAAAGAAAGGGAGGTAGGGAAACACCCAACACAAAAGGTAGAAGATGGTGTCACATATTCTACAGTTGGAGATAATAAACCTAAATATCAATGGGCTGAACTCAGGGATCAAAAGACTGCAGCTAGCACACTGGCTTAGAAAACACAACCCATCAATCTTTTGCCTACAGGAGACACATCTCAGGAGCACAGACAAAAATAGTCTGAGAATCAAAGGCTGAAGAAAAGTGTGCCCAGCCAATAACAATTAAAAAAAAAAAGTAGGAGTAGTGATCCTAATCTCAGATAAAATTGGCCTCAAAGTATAAACCATAAAAGAGATAAGGAGGGATACCTTAAAATAATCAAGGGAAGGCTAGACAATTAACCAATAAGCATTTTAAACATATATTTCCCTAATGAGAGATCCACTGAATATGTAAAACAAATGCTCCAAAAGATGAAAAAAAATCACAGCCTCAACAATTATAGTGGATGACGTCAATACACCACCCTCCAAGGAAGACAAATCACAGAGAAAGAAACTCAACAAGGAGGCTAGCATTCTAAACGCTACACTTAGATAATTTGACTTGATAAATATCTACAGAGCTTTTCATCGAAATACAAAAAAATTACATTCTTTTCAAGCCTACATGGCACATATTCAAAGATAGATCACATGCTGGGGCAAAAGGCAAATCTACATAATTTAAGCACATAAATTTAATCTACATTAATTGATATCATACAGACTTCTCTCTCAGACCACTGTGCCATGAGGTTGGAAATCAACAAAATGAAAATGAAGAAAACAAGAGCAAATAATTGGAGGATAAATAACTCTCTATTGCAAAAGGAGTGTGATATGGCCCAGAGCAGAGAGAAAAACAGGAAATTACTAGAAAACAATGAGAATGAAAACAGAACATACCAAAACTTATGAGACACAGCAAAGGCAATTATCAAAGGAAATTTCATAGCAATACATGCACACCTCAAAAAGGAAGAGCATCTCATAACTCATATGTTGGCACAGAACTTGCAACAACAAGAGCAGAGACAACAGGACAATCCCCCTAATAGCAAAAGAAAAGAAATAATAAAAATCAGGGCTGAGATCCATGAGAAGGAAAATGAGAAAGCAATGGGAAAATTAATACTGCTAAAAGTTGGTTCTTTGAAGGGATTAACAAAATTGACAACAGCCTGGCAGACTTAACCAAAGAAAGGAGGGAAAAATTTCAATAGCCAGAATGAGGAATGAAAGAGGGGAACTGACCCTAATGAAATTAAAAGGATAATTACACAGTACTACAAAGGACTGTACTCCAATGAATTCAACAACTTGGAGAGACATGGACAAATCCCAGAAAAACAGTCACTTCCTAGACTATCCCCAATGGACGTCAAGAATTTCAACAGACTCATAACAATAGAAGAAATAGACAAGGTTATCAAGGGATTACCAACCAAAAAAAAAATCACCTGGACCAGATGCCTTGACAGAAGTATTCTACCAAGCATTCAGAGAAGAACTGACACCAATCCTATACAAACTCTTTGAAAACCTAGAAAAAGATGGTAAATTTCTGAACCCCTTCTATGAAGCTAGTATAACACAAATATTGAAACCTGGCAAAGATTCACAAGAATTGAGAACAACAGACCAAAATCCCTAATGAACATTGTTGCAAAAATACTTAATAAAACACTGGCCAATGGAATACAAAAGTATATGAAACAAATAATTCATCATGACCAAGTGGGGTTCATACCTGGGATGCAGGGGTGGTTCAACATATGAAAGACCATTAGTATCATTCACCACATTGACATGAAAAACTGTAAGAACAACATCATAATATCAAGAGATGCGGAAAAAGCATTTGACAACATCCAACACCAATTCCTGTTTAAGCCACTCAAGAAGATAGCAATAGAAGGAAAATTCCTCAAGACAATTCAAGCTATATATGAAAAGCTAATAACCAATATGCTAGTCAATGGATAAAAGACTAACACAATCTCACTGAAAAAGGGGACCAGATAAGGATGCCCCTTGTCCCCTTATTTAATGTAGTACTGGAGGTTTTAGCTAACAGTATGTAGCAAAGAAAAGATATCAAAGGTATTTGCCTGGGGAAGAAAGAGGTGAAATTATCGTTATTTGCAGATGATATGATTTTATATATGGAAAACCATCAAAACTACACAAGGGGGGTATTGGAAACAATAGCGAAGTATGGCAGAGTGGCAGGATGCAAGATCAACAGTCAGAAGTCCATTGGACTGCTGCACACATCAGATAAGACCACAGAAGAGGAGATAAAAAAAGGTACCCTTCAAAATAGTCACACACAAATTGAAATACCTAGGAATATACCTAACTAAAAGAACAAAAGATCTGTATGACAAAAATTGCAGAACACTATTATAAGAAACCAAGCGTCACTTCAACAAATGGAAGAATATCTCATGCTTGTGGATCGAAAGCCTCAATATAGTAAAGATGACAGTTCTACCCAAGGCACTATATAAATTTAATGCAATTCTGACACAATTTCCATCATCTTTCTTCAGAGAAATGTAAAAAATGATTACCAGTTTCATATGGAGAGGGAAGAAGCCCAGAATTAGCAGAGAATTCCTCAAGAAGAAGGACACCATGGGAGGATTTGTTTTATGTGACATTAGCATATATTATACAGCCACAGTGGTCAAACCAGTATGGTATCGGCATAATGCTAGACACTCAGATGAATGGAAAAGAGCTGGAAACCCCAAAATAAAAACATTAGCATACAGACAACGGATCTTTGATAAGTGTCCAAAAAATATCACATGGGAATGAGATGCCCTTTTCAACAAGTAGTGCTAGAAAAAAATGGATATCTAACTGTTGGAAAATGAAGCAAGACCCTTACCTCACTCCATGCACTAAAATAAACTCAAGGTGGATCACAGACCTCAAAATAAAACCCCAAACTATTAGGACCATCAATGATGGAATGAGGATCAAACTGAGAACACTGGCATAGGAATTACATAGGCTGTCAGAAATAGGGAAGGACATAAACACAGAGGAGGCACAAATAGACAAGTGGAATATACCGAAGATAAAACACCTGTGTACATTGAAAGACTTCACCAAGATAATAATAAGAGAGCCCATGGACTTAGAAAACATATTTAGCAAGACAACTCAGATAAAGGCCTTATTACTAAAATACACAATACCTCGATGGCTTCCAAAAAGAGCAAAACTAACTGCCCACTGAGGAGGTGGGGAAAGGACTTGAACAGAAGTTTCACAGAGGCAGAAATCTGAATGACCAACAAACATATGAGAAAATGTTCCCGTCATTAGTCATAGGAGAAAATCAAATTAAAACAAGTATGAGATACCATCTCATGCCCTCGAAGATAGCCCAATTCAAAAAATTAGGAAGCAACAAGTCTTCGAGGGACTGTGGTGAGATAGAAAAGCTCATCCACTGCTGGTGGACCTGCAGGTATGTATAACCACTATAGAAGTTGATTTGGTGCTATCTAAAACAGATGGAAATTGAGCTACCATATGACCCAGCCATCCCCCTACTGGGCATATACCCAGAAGAGGCAAGCAACAAACCACAACCAGATATCTGTGCGCCAATGTTCATCTCACCATAGTTCTCAATTGCAAGTAGTTGGAAACAAGCCCAAATTTCCATTAACTGATGAATGGATTAAAAAGTTGTGGTACATACATACAGTGAAGTACTATGCATTGCTGAAAAGCAGTGATGAACGCATAAAGCATATCAAAGCATGGAAAGAACTGGAGTAAATTAAGTAAATGAAGTTAGTCATGTGCAAAAGGACATGTACAACATGAGTCTGCTGAGGGAAACTTAATTTAAAAAAAAAATCAAAAGGCGTATCAAAAAAAAAGCTACTGTATACAGAAATAACTGGGAAGAGGCCCAAGTAGTATGGCAGGGGTCAGACCAAGTCCAGGGCTATCACATATGGTAGCCAACTGGAGTGGGGTGATGAGGGGGGTGGGTGGGGCAAATGGTGGTGTGTAGAGAGGGAATGGGGTACTAATCCACCCAAGGGGAGCATATTATTTATATCTCCACAGGGAAAAAGGGACCAAACTTAAACCTGGTGTTCCACGATGTGAATGCCGCATGACGGCATGGGGCGGGGAACCAGTGGAGGGGTCTGAGAGCACACAATCCCAATCCCAACTACAGGGGCAGCTATCTCTCCACCAGGGGAGCTCAGCACCTGAGGCTGCAGCTTGGGGAGTGAGACATACCTTGCCAGAGCACATGAGAACAAATGAAGGCTGAGAAAGAGAAAATGGAGTGCATCTTGGCCTATGGAACCTTCAGGACGATATTCCCACTTAGAATAACCAATGTACAGAGAGGTTCATATGGCCAGCCCCACTATGAAATATGGGTACCCTCACTAACCCAGGACCTTTCTGGATCAACAATGGAGAAAGAGGGTCAAGATTATACCCTGTCGGACCCAATCATGCTATGTCAAAACACTAAGGGTGTGCAACAGAGCATGGAGTTCCAAGGATGTACTTTGAGGCCAGGGTGAGGCATCCCATCCAACTCAACGAGGGGACACTCCTTTGGGTCAATGAACAGACTTTGAACTATATACAGGTCTTTATATTTTTATTTTTTTACACACACACACACACATATATGTGTGTGTGTATGTGTGTATATATATGACATTGGGGTTTTGTTGTTGTTATTATGTTTTATTTTCTTTGGTTACTTCATTTTAGGATGCCTTTTCTTGTACTTATTGTTACCTCTGCAGGTTTATCTAGATAAGATAGGCTGGATGAATAGTCTGGAGGCAAAAATGATTTGACTGATGCTTCTGGGGGTGGGGGCGGAGGCATGGGAAAAGGGGAGGAGGTGGAAAGGAGGTGGTGTTGACCAGCCCAGGGATAAGGGAACAAGTGATTCAAAATCAGTGAGAAGGTGGGTGTGAGAGGTCCAATAGGGATTGATCAAGAGTTATGATAGAAAATACTGAAACCCAAATTGAGGCTGAGCATGACAGTGGGTCCAGAGGAAAGTAAAAGGAAATAGAGGAAAGAAGTGAGGGGTAAAGGGCATTTATAGTGGCTTCAATAGAGGCATGTACAATGGTGCATATATGTATAATAGATGATGGGGAAATAGATCAATGTACATATACTTATAGGGTTAGTATTTGGACAGCAGATGGGCATTGGACCTCCACTCGAGTGCTTCCTTACTACAAGAATATTTTGTTCTATTAAATTGGCATTCCATGATGATCACCTTCCTGACACGACCACTGAAGACAAATGTGTGCATAAGGAAAGGTGGTAAAGAAAGCTGATGGTGCCCAGCTATCAAAAAAGGTAGCATCTGGGGTCTTAAAGGCTTCAAAGTAAATAAGCAGCCCTCTAGCTCAGAAACAACAAAACCAACATCAAAGAAGTACACCAACTTGTGGGACCATGAGGTGTCAAAGGATCAGTTATGAGGCTTTAAGAACTAAAAATCATAACATTACATGCTAACCTTCCTGATATGATTACTGAAGACAAATGTGTGCATAAGCAAATGTGGTGAAGAAAGCTGATGGTGCCTGGCTATCAATACATATAGCATCTGGGGTCTTAAAGACTTACGTAAACAAGTGGACATCCAGCTCAAAAGCAATAAAGCCCACATGGAAGAAACACACCAGCCTGTGTGACCACAAGGTGTCTAAGGGATCAGGCATCAAAAAATTAAAAATTATATCATTAGAAATGAAGTACAGATTGGGGACCCAAAGCCCACAAATAGGTGAAGTGACATCCTCTTACAGAGGAGTTGCAGGGAAGAGATGAGCCAGTCAAGGTACAGTGTAGTAACAATGAAATATACAACTTTCCCGTAGTTTTCAAATGCTTCCTCCCACCCACTATCATGATCCCAATTTTACCAGACAAATCCAGCCAGACCAGGGGATGTACCCTGGAGTCAGAATCATAGGGAATTTAGGATAGATGATCCCTCAGGACTAGTGGTGGGAATGATGATACTGGGAGCATGGAGGGATAATGGAATAGAAAGGTGGAACCAATTTCAGTGATCTACATATAGCCTCCTCTCTGGGGTACAGACCTCAGGGAAGTAAGTGAAGGAACACATTGGATAGTGTACAATATGAAAAGGTAATAACAATTTGTAAATTATTAAGGGTTCATGAGGGAGGGGAAGGAGGGAGGTAAGGGGAATATGGGGAGCTAGTATTTGGGGCCTAAGTGGAGGGAGGATGTTTTGAGAGTGATGATTGCAACAAGTAGGCAAATGTGGCCTACGTACAATTGATATATGTATGGATCATTATGGGAGTTGTATAAGCCCCTAATAAGATGATTTATAAAAAAAGAATGGGGAAAGAGGAGATTTTACCAAGGACTTGAGTAGAAAATATTTGGAAATGTAACAAATATGTAAACAAATATGCTTGATACAAATGATATATGAAATGTTATAAGAGCTTTAAAAGCCCTCAATAAAATCATTGGGAAAAAGTAAAAAAAGTAAAAACCATACTAAGATAGTTTAAAAAAAGAAAATAGCATAGTAGAGCTGGAGGCAGATCATCAAAGGGAAAACAAATGTTATGTGAGGATTCCTAAGGACTAAAGGAAGTCCCAATGCTACTGACACGAAGGAAACAACAGGGGCAAGATCTTGAATTAGAGATTTAGCCTCCAGACGAATGAGAAGATAAATTTCTGCTTTTGAAGTCATCCACTTGGGGTAAGTATGGCATGAATTGGTGATTGCAGGAGAATTTAAAAAATAAACCACTAAGAGGTTTGTTTACATGAATGAGGCCAATAAAGGCTAAGGGGAAAGGGAGTATTTGACAACTGAATTGCAAAGTTATTATCAAATAGTTCAAACTTGAGTGTACCTTTATTTCAGTAGTAGATTATCTGATCAAAAAATAAATAAATAGACCACATGAAACTCTTTAATCTTCACCAATGTAAAGCAAAAACAAGAATATGTATATGCTGCATTTTATACTGTACATATTGTATTGGAAACTAATTTTTTTTCAAGTGGCTCTTGATACTTTTTCCTACTGCATTGACTTTATGCGAAATGCTATCTGCTAGAGACATTTAAAGAAGGAATAAGGTAATAAAAGTAGCTCTGTACGTGGTAGTCACTGCTAGAATGATCTATGGAGTCTCATATCACTAAACACCTACTGGGCTCTGTGATTGTGTGCAAAGATAAAATAAACTGTGCTATTTTTTCAATGTAGCAAGTTCATTGGAGACCAAATCTTGCCTTAGTTTCATACTATTATCGTTTGTGTTATAAATAAATGACTTAAAACCCCCAAAGTGCATAACTAACATTTCTCTCTGGGCTAAAAAAATAAAAGGAAGGAACAGAACATTCCCTGAGAACATGAATATTCCCTGTGCTGTAACATTTGGCTACTCGTGGTCTTTTATTTTTCTCCTATCTGACGCCTGAAAGGTTTGGCATTTACAGTTCATTACAGTGAGTTTCATAGAAGAGAGATGGGTCAGTTTGATGCTAAAATCCACAGAAACACAGAGTTGTCAAGTCATCCTGGCACATTCTGCCTTTGTCTCTTGGTTTTATTTTTGCTTAGAACCCCGAGATACAGAAAGACTCCTGCAACCCCCATCTTGGAATCACTTGATGAAGCATTCTTTATCAAGGAGTGCTGTTTTCCACAGCCACAGATTTCACATTCTAGCCTGTGATAAGTGTTGACATTATGCAAAAGGCTTCTGGATTTGATGTGAGAGAGTAGTATGCTCATTCACACGGCCTAAAGAAGACTCTTTCATTTTAAAGCTATCTTCCTTGCTACTTTGAATTGCTCAAATTATGCGTTAGAGGGAGATCTAGTGCAGTCTTAAATTTTACAAAGTGGTGTAAACATGTTATCTGCAAAGAAGTTGAAGAGAGTAGAAACAAACTAAATAACATAGGAAGAAACAGCTGACAGTATAATAAAATCTCTAATAAAAGAGTAAATAATTTTATTTTCTGTTGGAGAAACATGATATGACAGAGTAGGAAAAAACATATGCTAATAATCAAGGTCTTGTAGTCAACTGATGTAGTCCAGATCACTAAGTATTTATTAAACTTGCAATGAGTATACCCAGATCAGTTAAAAAACATTAAGGGGATATATTATGGAAGATAGGAGAGAAAGGATCTCCCAAGATGTTAGCTGAGTGCATTAAATCCTATTGAGAGATCTCAGAAATGGACTCGAAATTGGCAATGGATGTGAGTGCACAAAGGCTATTGTCTTCTGTTATTGCAAATGTTTAATGTTGTCAAGAACAAGGAAAACAGATGTCTGAAGAGTTGATAAGAAATGAAAGGTAAAGAAATGAAATATGAAATGTATCCCACATGTTTGATTATGAAGAAATTCTGGAAGCTTAGTGGTAGTATTTGAAAAGGATTTAGAAATAAAGAAAATGTGTGTGTGTGTGTGTTGGGGGGTTTGTATACAGTACCATCTACTGCCATCCAGTCAGCTCCTTTTATATTGATTCTTTAGAACAGAGTAGAACTAGGTCACAAAGCTATCAGAAAGCAGACAGCCCATATGCTTCCCATGGAGTGACTGGGAGATTTGAATTTGGTAGTTAGCAGCGCAACACTTAACACATTGCACAACTGAGGCTCCTTGAATGTGTTAAGAACCCAGTCGAGGGGAGAAATTAAACTGTAAATTTTTGCTCGAAAAATATATATGCTCCCCCTGGGAGAATCTTCTTCAGAGGACAGCACTGTAGCGGCAGCTCAGGGAGAGGGACATGTCTGATCAGAACACATGGGAGCAAAGAAGGGGGAGGAAGAGAGAGTGGAGCACACCCTGGCCCACGGAGTCTTGAGGATGATATCGCCAATCAGAACAGCCAATCCACAGACAAGGCCATATGGCCAGCCCCACTCTGAGACATGACATCTCTCACTGACCCATAGGTCTGTGGGAACAACACTGGAGACACAGTGTGGGAATGGTGCCCGATCTGACACCACCAGACAGATGAAAGAGCCTAAGTGAGGGCAACAGAACAGAAGGGAAGCAGAGCAAGGAATTCCTGAGGGAGCACCAAAAGTAGACCTTAGGGCCAGGGCATGGCACCCCGTCAGACTGGACTGGAAAACACTCCTAAAAACGCCATCAAACATACCTTGAATTATTCACAGGCTTTTGTTTTTTGTCATTTTTTTTGTTGTTTTGTTTTCGTTTGTTGCTTTGTTTTGTTTTTGTGCATGTTATTATTTCCACAGGTCAATCTAGGTAAGATAGGCTGAATAAATAACCTGGAAGAGAAAACAATGGGACAGAGAGTTCCAGCAAGCCATGGGAGAGGGGCAGGTGGGGGGAAAGGAAGTGCTGTTAACAAACCCAAGGACAAGGGAATAATAAGTGATCCAAAATCGGTGGTGAGGAAGATGTAGGCATCTTGGTAGGGTGTGACCAAAGGTAATGTAACCAAGAGTAATTACTGAAACCCACATGAAGTAATTACTGAAACCACATGAGCTAATAGTGGGACAAGAGGAAAGTAAGAGAAAACAGGGGAAAGAACTAGGAGACCAAGGGCATTTATAGGAGTCTAAATAAAGGCCTGTATATATGTAAACATTTATATATGAGGATGGGAAAATAGACCTATGTGTATATACTTATAGGTTTAGTATTGAGGTAGCAGATGGATATTGGGTCCTCATCCAAGTACTTCTTCGATGCAAGGATACTTTGTTCTATTAAGCTGGCATTCCATGATGCTTACCTTTCCAACACAATCGCTGAAGACAAAACTGGTACATAAGCAAATGTGGTGAAAAAAGCTGATGGCAGCCAGCTATCAAAAGCTATAGCATCTGGTGTCCGAAAGGTTTGAATGTAAACATATGGCCATCTAGCTCAAAAGCAACAAAGTGCACATGGAAGAAGCACACCAGCCTGTGTGATCAAGAGGTGTCAAAGGGATCAGGTATCAGGCATCAACGAGCAAACAATCTTATCATTGTAAATGAGGGGGAGTGCAGATTGGGGACCCAAATCTCATCTGTAGGCAGTTTAACATTCTCTTACAGAATGGTAGCAGGGAGGAGACAAGTCAGTCAAGGTACAGTGTAACAATGATGAAACATACAAATTTCCTCTGGTTCTTAAATGTTTCCTTCCCCCACAATCATTATCCCAATTCTACCTTACAAATCCAGCTAGACCAGAGGATGTACACTGGTACAGATTGGACCTGGAAACACAGGAATCCAGGACAGATGATCCCTTTAGGACCAGTGGTGAGAGTGGCAATACCAGGAGGGTGGAGAGAAGGTGGGGTAGAAAGGGGGAGCAAATGACAAGGATCTACATATAATGTCTTCTCTCAGGGATGGACAACCGAAATGTGGGTGAAGGGAGACATTGGACAGTGTAAGATATGACAAAATAATAATTTATAAATTATCAAGGGTTCATCAGGGATGGGATAGCAGGGAGCGAGGGAAAAAAAAGGAGTAGCTGATACCAAGGGTTCAAGTAGAAAGCAAATGTTTTGAGACTGATAGAAACAAATGTCTAAGTGTCACTGACACAGTGGATGCATGTGCAGATTGTGATAAAAGCTGTAAAGTCCCCAATAAAATTATATATGTGTATGTGTGTGTATATATATATATATTAACTCTACCTTAAATTTCAACAAATTCACGAATTTCTTTAGACATTTTCATGAACTAGGAATCATGAATCTTAGATCATAAATATTTCCCTAAGAATGATGCAATTTAAAATGTCATTTTGAAATATGAGTTGTTTTATTCATTTAGCTTTCAACATTACATATTTATATAACAAAAAAATCTATCTCCCACCCACTACTTCTGCAATATTTCCTTTCTCCATATTTCATGACTCCCTTTCTCATGTCAGAGGTAACATAGTATAGCAGAGAGAAAACTGAAGGCATTTGATGTTCATGGTCTTTGAACGGAAAGCTTTTTCTGCCTATAGGTCTTCTGTTACCACTCAGTTAAGAAACATCATGAATACTTGAGTCATGCTCTGAAGGCATTTTTGGTGAATACAGAAAAAAATGCATTTCACTGGAGTTGGAGACCACAGTGTAGGAACTTGCATTAGTGTTTCACAGGTGAGACCCACAGACAATGGAAGGTGACAGAAGGCACGAGTAGAAACTGGGACAGGTGCTCCAGTGAAGTGCTTCAACTTGGCTTTTAATCGCCCATCATTCTCAAGTCACAGTTAGATGTTAGTAGGAGTCAAAGCTGAGGCAGGTTCTATCATGTCTTTGATCCATCAAAGAAGTGATTCTGCTTCTGTCCATGACCAACGCCCAGGGGGTTCCTTAGCTTTTGCTCAGCAGTTCCTATGGTCAGGGTATTTTGCTGTCCTTAGTGAGACACAAATATACCTGGTGAATTTATACTAAATCTATTGTATTCTCAATCTCTAGTTTGTGCCCTTTCATTAATAAACACACAAAATACATTAATGAAGATTTCCAATTACATATGTTTACCTGACAAGCATGGAGAAGTCTATAAGTCTATCAATTTAATGGACTCTCTATATTAACAAATACATGAGCGCATATGTATTTCTCCAATAGATAGGATTATACAAGATATGCACTTATCAATCTTGTCTATTATTTTTACTTGATGACTAACATCTATCTTTTTAAAGGTTTATGTATATATTATCTATCAGATCTGGTTTGAAAGACAATGTGTTTCTAAGTTATGCCACTAGATTTTAGCATCTTACCATCAATGAGTCACAAAAATGGTATCAGATCCCCAAACTCTGATCCAGAGAGGATATTTTCATAGAAATAGATATTTGAGGGATGAGATAGGTAAATTATATATGTGAGGGAGGTAAGAAATTATGTTAGGTCACTTTAATTGACCAAAAGTATTCACAAGGAAATTTGTTTGTAAAAAATATTGCTCACTTCAGATTTTCACAATTTATAGCTGCCTTATTTCATAGCTCACATAATTCTGGAAAGCAGATGTTATATTTAGGAAAAAATAAATCAAAATCAACCAATGATTTACAAAAGATACTCCAGAATAAAATCAAACACAATTGGTTTTATTATAAGCTTAAATGTTTTATAAAATTATTCTGATTTCTTACAAAGTGTGCAGTTATCAATGTGTCTTATTAAGTAGCAAATACTATCATGGAAGATTTTGAATTAAATTAAAATTTCAAGTAGACAAAAAGCTCATGTGGGGTTTTGAAATGTTTAATATGTACTTTCCACATGCTAACAATTTATTATATTTTTCCCTTGTGGTATTACAGTCATATAATAAGTGTATTAATCCTTTTGGAAGACATTGGCCTTATGCTGAGTCTTATAGAACCATACTGCTTTCCAAATTAATGCAAGCATAATTAAACATTAAAGATGGAAATGTAAAAGAAGGTAGAAAATACGTCTAATATTAAAAAAACATTAAAAACACATCAGATATCGACAGTTATAATTTTAAAGAGCACCTATTTATTTATTTATTTATTTATTATGCTATTATCGGTGTCTGTTTCACATATCATGCTGTTCTATAGTTCAGTCATATCAGGAAGAGTTATACATAATCTACTTTAGCATATCTTTTCTTCCTTACTCTCATTACTAGTGTCATCATTATCATTTTTATCTGTGGGGAAAAATACACACAACAAAACATTCTGTAATTCAATGCCCGTTATATGTATATTTCAATGCCATTGATTATACTCTGTTATGAAACCATTATTAATATCATTTTCCAAATTATTCCACCCTTGTTAATATAAACTCAATGGCCCCTAAGCAAAAACTCTTCCTCCCTAACCCCTGGTAATCATTGATCAACTTTGGTTTCTTCCTTTTTGATTTAGTACTTTTCTTGATATGAAATTCACATATCACACACTTCCATTGTTAAGTCACTCTTCACATGTGCACCACACTCAGTTCTCGTCTTCCTTCCCCGCTCCCCCAGCTCCTTGACCAGCCCTGTAAATCCCTTGCACTGATTATTGTTTCTATTCATACATTCCTTCTATGTTTCATAAATTGGGAAAATTTTTAAGTTTCTATTTATTTGTTTATTTATCCCAAAGGTTCTATTGGCACACAATTTACATATGAAAACTTTGGTAAGTGCAATCATTCAATTTCATCATGGGGAATTGTACTTAACACGAACAATAAAAGCAAAAACAAAATGAAGCAAAAAGAAAATAACAAGATACAAATATATAGCAAAAAAGAAAAGACCATCCACAATATTTTAAAAGCCAGAGAAGAAATTGCTTTCATGGAACAAGCAAGAAATATGTATGCCTAGAGCAAATTGAGGTAAGACAAAAATGTATTGATAACATTAATTGATAATATCATTATAAATAACCTAGTCAATGTTATAGACTATCTGGTACTGTTGATAAGAGGAGTTTATATATCTGAATAGAGTGTAACTATTACGCTGCTATCCATGAAATATTCCTTAATATAGATTGCTTTCTTAATTGACTGAGCTCTGTTTACATTGGACATAGTTGGTGCTATGAGCATATTTAGTGTATCATTCTCAAAGTATTCTTTCAAGGGTGTATCCTTGCCCTTGAGATTAGGATCTGTCACATTAGGCAAGTAGAGGATTGAGGTAATAAATATAGGATGAATATGGGTCCATTAGATGCCTGCTAAGCCAGGTGTTTCACACCTTTCCAGTCTTGGTGTGGCCATCTTTCTCTTTCTCGCCCTTCAGGAAGTTTCAGTCCTAAGTCCAAGAGCTACAGGTAATTTTGAGGTGGGGTCCAATTCATTCATTCAAGCTTACATGTGTGAGTCTTTCTAATGTAGCCCTTGGGGTTGCTTAGGTTCCTAAGGTTATACTTGTATATCGTCCAGGATGTGCCTCATGGAAGTTTAAGTAGAAACTAATCAAAGTGTCTACTCAGGAACTTAAAACTGGTTTTGCTCACCTCTTAGATTTCCTCCAATAATTGATTCTCATCCCTTCTGACAAGAGATTGCACCTCCTTTTTTTCCACCATATACAAAAATGAAATATTAGTGTCTCCTGATTTTCCATAAAAGTTCCCTTCTCATCTCTGGAGAGGACCTGTTGATTTGTCATAGTCCTGTCCCAATGTTGCGTAGCAATGAGTGCGTGGTCATCTCCCCTCATTCCCTTCTTGAAGGAATGATTCTGCTGATGTGAATTCTACTCTCTGTAGGTGGTTCTTATCAAATGCACAAAAGGGTGGTGCTATATGCATCATCATCTGTAAGCGAACTTTCTGTCCCTTTGTTTGGGATTTGGTCCCAAAGGTGATTATTTGGAATTTTTCTTTAACGTAGTGGACTCATGAAATATCTGCTCTTTTGTGATTGACTAACTTCACATGGCATAATAGTTTTCAGGTCCTTCTATGTCACGCAGTGTCTCATCACTTCTTTTTGAGGGATGCATTGCCTTCCATTGTGTGCATGTGTCATGATTTCTTTTCCCAGTCTTTCATTGTTGGCATATGCTGCTTCCAGTTTCTTTCTTTTGTGAACTGTGCTTTTGGAAACATGGAAGACATACATCCACTCATGCTGTGTCTTATTTCTTTGGGCTATATGCCTGATAGTGATAGTGCTTTAACTTATAAAATTTTAATTCCCAATTGCTTTAAGTATCACCATATTGTTACCATAGTGGTTGCTTGTATTTATAAGTACATCAACAGTGTATATGAGTCCTAATCTCTCCATTTCCTCCCCAGCATTTGTTGTTTACTGTTTTGTTTTTAAGTTAGGCTAGCACTGTGGGTGTAAAGTGGTATCTCGCTGTGGTTTTAATTCGCATCTTCCTGATGGCTAGTGGTCATGAGCATTTTTTCGGGTATTCGTTAGCCATTTGTATTTCACTTTTGGTGAACTGTCTGAGTTTTTTTCCACTTCTTAATTAGGTCATTTGTTATTTTCTTATTGAGCTATTGGAGAGTTCTGTATATATTATCACTTAAGCCCTTGTCTGATGTGTTGAAAATACCCTGCCCCTCCCAATCTATGAACACGGAATAAATGGATGTGCAAAAAAGTTCATCAAAATGTAAACATTTTTCTACTTGCTTTTGTAACATGTCCTAAAGCATAAAAGTCATGGGAAAAACTGGTGCAACTTTGAAGCAAGTCTGGTCTACAGACTATCGGTTATGTTATAAGCATCTTGGGCATTGAGAGTAACATTAAACATACACACAGATATAGAAATTCAATAAGTTCTATGCATATTAGAATAATATACAACAAATAAATCCTAAAGCAAAATACACCAACTGCCATGGATTGATTCAGCCTCATAGACAACAAGATCCTATAGAATAATTTAGAACTCTCCCACATTATTAACCCCTATGAAAGCACACAGCCACATTTTCTACTATGGTTTGGCTGGTGGATTCAAATAGAAGGCAATTCAGATATCAGCAGAGCACTTCACTCATTGCACCACAGTTCTCTTCCTTGAAACACAGAGTAAAAAATAAATGTCCATCTATTTTCGTGTATTTAATTTATGTACTCACACCTACAGTTATTATTTGACTGTGTACTACAGTATTTTTGGTGTTCAATGTAAAATGGGCTCCTATTGTCATGTTTTGATTTTTTTGTATGTGATTTTTTTAATCTTATGTTTCAGTGGTACATTTTGATGCATATTGCAGGAGTATTGGTATTCAAGGGAATTGGGGAGAAAACTATTTTTCATCACAGATATTGAGAAAAATTTATAGAGGGTATCAGCATAAATCCAAGATGAGTGATCAAGTTCTTCAATGAATAAAGTGATAAAGTATTTGAGGAATCAGACAGAGATCAGAGTCGACTGTTTAACACCACCAAGGAGAAAATAGGAAGTTGCTAGTATAATTTCAGGAAAAGATTATGATCCAGGATTTCCTTTGAATCAAGAGGGAACTGGCACAAATCGGGTGAAATAAAAAGTGAATGAGAGAGACAAACCCACAGTGTCGATTGCAAGTAAGTAGGTAAAACCACCTGTGAGAATTGCTACCTCGTAGCTTCCTTGTAGTCTCTCTTCTTTTGATGTGAGGGGAAGAAAAGATAGAAAGGAGCAAAATTCATTCTGAAATCAACAGATTGGTGAGTCACAGGGTTCAGAAGTATAAGCACAACCTGAAGCACGTTTATATTTCTCATAGAAAACATTTTGTGCTTAAAAATTTCAGATGTGTTGAGAAGCCCTGTTGAGATAGTCCTTATATGTTGGGTTGCTAACAGCAAACTCTGCAGATTTAAACCACAGGCTGCTCCTCCTGAGAAAGATAGCGCTTTCTCATCCTGTAAAGGGTTACCATCACGGGAACTCAGGGGGTAGGTCTACAGGGCCTCGAGGAGCTGGCTTCAACTTGATGACAGTCAGTTTTTTGGTTTGGTTCCTAAGTTCAAAGTCTGAGGTCTAGGGGAATAAGGGTGTGTAGGGAGGACTGGGGTGGAGGGGCAGGGAGTCATGGAGCTGTAATCCACACGGATAGTCTTCAGCAAGTGCTGTGAGTTCTCCTTGCTTCCAACAAGCAAAGCTGTTGAAAATTGCTAGAACTTGTCAGCAGACAGTTGTCCACTGTTCGCAGAGACATGTTTGAACTAGAATAAATCCACACAAGTATGAACTTAAATGCTATAGAGCACTCTAATAAGCACAATATAATATTTAGTCACTCAACCATCGAGTTGATGCCAACTCATAGGAGTTCCGAGTTTATAATTCTTTACCAGAAGAGAAAGCCTTGTCTTTCTCCCATGGAGCTGGCTGGGGGCTGTGAACTGACTGAACTGTGGCTCTTGCTGGAGAAAAGTAAAACAGAGTGCATAGAGTAATATATATATAAATTAATATATTAACATTTATGTGTTTGCATGTAAATTGAAAAGTCTACCTAAAGAGAAATAACAGCCAAGGAACACATAAAATCACCTTATCTTATCTGGTTTGTTGAAGATCAAGGCCAGGCATTCGTCATGTAAGAGTGAAAGAAAGAGATTATATACTAGATAACACTTTCATATTTTGGTATTTGTAAGCAATTTTTTCATTAATTTTGTAGCGATACTCTACTTATTTTCATATTTACTAATTAGGAATCCAAGATAAACCATGTCTATTTAAACTTTGTTGGACATTTACATGTTTAAACTATTACAGCTTTATGTATAACAGTGCTGTGAATATTCTTTCATAGAAATATTTTGTGTATTTATGACTTATTGTTCGGTGCTTCAGAAGTCATTCCAATCCATAGCAACTTGGTAATAGACATAATGATTACCTGGCAGTTTATGGTTTATTTAATGTTCTCTCCCAAAACTATGGTCAAAGAGATGAATTCTTCTTCGGACTTCATATTCATTATCAAGCTTCCACAAACATATAAGACATGGAAAATATCATGGCTTGGATCATGCACAATTTGCTTCTTGATATGACTGACATCTGTGAACTTTTTACACTTTCAAGAAATGTCATGCAGCATATTTGTTCACTACAATATATTCTTGGGTTTCCTGACTGCTATTTCCATGGACACTGATTGTAAATTTAAGTAAAATGAAATCTTTGGAAAATTCAATCATCTCTCTATTTATCATGTCCCTGACTGGTCCTGCTGTGAAGGATTTTGTTTACGCTTTATGTTGCCCTGTAATTCATACTGATGTCTGTTTTCTTTGAGTTTCCTCAGTAAGCACTTCTAGTCCTCTACTTTTGACAAACAAGGTTCTGGCAAACATCTATAGATCACAGGTTGTTAATGAGCTTTTGTCCAATAGTAACACCTAATCTTCTCTATATTGTCCAACTGCTTGTATTGCTTTATCAGTGTGCACATTGACTAAATATGGTAATCGAATATAACCGTGAATACGCTTTTCTCTTTTAAAATCACACCCCACCCTGTAGTTTTGCTTGATAACCTCTTGGTCTATGTGTGGGTTTCACATGAGTCTCTGTGCTCTTCTATTCTTAGAAATGTTTTTCATTGTTTGTTATGAGCCACACAGTTGAATACTTAGGTGATAAAACATATCAGTGAAATATAGTGAAATAGATTTCTAATACTCTTTAATTTTGTCCCTGATCCATGTAATATCTGCAATGATATGCCTCTTTGCAAGTCCTCTTGTGACTTTTAGTCAAGCTTGTATTTCAGATTATATGCTTAATTTAAATTCCTAAAAGTAAAAATTCTACATAAAAATTAATGAATATATTTAGCACATCATATATATGTACATATATATCCTGATTTCCCCATAAGTCTTATATGTATTGTCATTTAAGTTTTATTTGGATAAGCAGGTAAACAAACAAAATAAAGCTCTCCTCGATGTTTTCATGTAAATTTCAATGAGGCTGATTTTTTAAATGCAATTGTTCTCTTTTGTTTTAGCTACTCAAATGTTGGGTATACTTTTATTGGGGCACATTCGTCTTCCTCTTGCTTATGTAAAGAAGATATTTTCAAAACATATCAATCTCATGTATAAGCCTTCTTTTCATTACAATTCTTGGCTACACATTATAAAATATATTATTCAAAAACATTAATAATCCCATATTTCATGAATTCATCAATTAAATTACTATATCTAAAAATTCAAAAACACTTATTGGTATTTATATTTACTGGTACTATTTCAGAGTTTACCTTCTAATTGGAACTATAATTTTAGCCACTCAGCTGCTTATATACTATATAAGAAGGCTTATATGTCGTGAAAGCTAATCATAGTTTTGTCTGACATGGGAAGGTGAAGTAACTTTCCAATGTCATAAAACTAGAGAAGAGCAAGGGGAATAGAATTGAGATCTACTAATTCCCAGTGCAATACTTTAGTGAGTCGACGACTATGATTTGCTGTGAAATCATAATTGCTAATTAATTTGGGTAGTCTTTTCATCCTTAAAAGATCTAATAATGCTTACAAGTTCATAAAGGTGTTTAATCCAATGGACAACAGTGTCTTATAAAAAGGATTTCACTTTATTATTATGTCAAATGAACTTCTTTCAGTAATAGTTCTGAATAAATTTTGTAATGGCAGCTGTTGAATTTTTACATAAAGGTAAAAGTATAAGGATCTGAACATCAAAGATGCAGAATGTTAACACTTAATGTGTCTCAATTATGTGGAATTTAGGCATTTTATCATTTATATCACTTGTTCCTATACAATGCTATTCCATAAGAATTGTTTAGGTTAGAAATGGAAACCTAATTTGGGTGAAAGTAGAAGAAGAGAGACATTTTGAACTCAGACCAAACACCAAAGATCCCATTTTCTCTCATTATCATAGTCTGTCCATGCTACAAAACAGCAACTGAGGTGAAATTTACTTCTGTAGAGAATGCATATCCTTCTCACTTATCATAATAGATAAGTTCCAAAACCCAAGTGCTCCATGAAAATCGTCAGATATAAAGTGGAATATGCATATGTCATTACACAACTGCAAACGTTTATCATTGCATAACTGCCTGTCATGGGCATCATGACCCAACTATGCTTACATAGCACCTTAACTGCCTCAGCCAGCACTACTCTTGTTTCTCACCTCAGTGATCCCACTGCCAGATGCAAACAGTTAATGCACATAATAATCATCAATAGTAGTGTGTTAGTCTGGGTACATAAGAGAAACAAACCCACAGAAACTTGTGAGAGGATTTTTTATCAACAGTAAGTGCACATCAAGAAAACATCTCAACTCAGTGCTGCACAAGTCCACAAGTGCAACATTAACCCATATGTCTAACAAACACCAATCCCCAGAATCCTCATCCATCTCACAAAACATAGGCAGTGATGCATACTGCAGAAAGAAAGCCTGATCAGTGACCATGTAAGCATCTCAGTGCTGGTAGGGGTCTCCTTATGGCTGCTTCAGCCCCCGGGGGTGCATCAGGGTAGCCCATGTGGTTTTTCCTTGGGAATGTCTAGCAGGAAGTGATCCTTGCCAGCTGAAGCAGGAACCTGGCTAAGGCAGCTGCCCTTTGATTGGACACAATCAAAGCACAAAGCAAGAGACTCAAGAACTAGAAAGGTGAGGTTCACTGAGCCATTTATCTCTCTGCCCTTCAATTAACCCCACGTGTTTATCACCCAGCTTGACACAATATACATTGCCTTCTCAAGTAATATCTGTATCTTAAGTGTCAGATAATGCGATAGTCATAAGTGAGAACTCAGGTAGTCATTGAATAAAGGTTAAGAGTTCAGGTCCAGTAGAGGGGTGTGTGGAATACTCAGTGAAACCCAGGAGAACTGAAAACCAAGAAAATTGCCCTACCCCCACCGCAGGTCTCACATATATCTTGCCTTTGGTAGGGTTCAGTCTGATTAGTCTTCTATGCCCTGACTCAGTGTCAAATATATGTATATAAAATGAGATGCTTTTATCAGGGAAATAATTTCTATCAAGAAAGTGTCCCCCACAGTCACAGTGAGGGCAAGTCTAATATTGCTCTCTCCCATGAGTCAGATTCTGAGCCAAAGACTCTTCTCAACTGACGTGTCTGCCTGCCAAAGAGCCAGGAAGCAGGAAACACAAGGGCAAGACCAAGTGGCGGTTGTGGTGGAGGCTATGGCTGCAATGGTAGCGACAGCGGGGCCACAGGCAGGTTTAAGCAGCAGGTGGCAGCAGGCTAGGAGAGGCAAAGGAGGGAAAGGTAAGGTGAGGCAGGCTGGTGATGGAGGTGAAGCCCACACAAACAGCACCTCCTTTCTCCTGTGAAGCTAGTGGATTTGAACTGTTGTACCTGGAAGTTCACAGCCCAACTCATAATTTGCCATGAAACCAGAGTACATACCATATATACTCTAGTATATGCAGAGTTTTTCAGCACATTTTGTTGTTTTTGTTTTGGGCATCACTGCCTCTGGTGGTCGTGGGCTCCTGAGAGCCGCCACTGCACTTGAACCGCCAAGCCCACGGGCTGCAGTCCCGCACTCAACCACTTATGCCACCAGGGCTCAGCCCTTCAGCACATTTTCAATGCATTTTTTGGAGTAAAATTAGGTGCCTTAGCTGATATTCTGGTTAGCTTATACTTGAGGATATATGGTATATATATGACAAATAAACACATGCATATAAATATAACAAATAAATGTCAATATATAACATACATAAGTATTTGCTATGTATATTTATAGCAACTATGTATGACAAATATAAATATGTGTATATGATATGTTGGAGAATGAGAGAACTGCTCCATGGGATTTTTCTTAGCTGTAATAAGAGAATAAAATTGCCACAGCTTTCCTCCGTTGTACCAGTGGGTCCCTTTGAAGTGTCCAAGTTTGAACTGCTTCAAGTTAGCAGTTGAACATAAACCGCTGACCCCACTGTATTGTTGCCAATGGATGCCAGTAAGTTTATCTGACTCACAGCCTCCTTATGTGCAACAGAAGAAACTCCTGTTCTGTCTGTGTCCTTCTCATAGCCAAGGCTATGCTTGAGACAATTTTGACAGTTATGTGTCAGTCCATCTCATTGATGGTCTTGTTCATTTTTTACAGACCCTCCACTCTACCTTCTGGATGGCCCTCTACAGAGATGGATCCCTTCCAATAATATTTCTACCTAGAAACCAGTGAGGGCCATAGATGTGTGTGCATATTTTAATAACACAATCACACTTAAAATGGTGAGAAAGAGCTTGTAACTAAGAGATAATGTAGATGTCACAAAAGCCTACTGCCATCATGTCAATCCCTACTTATAATGACACCATAGGAAAGAATATGACTGCACCATATGGTCTCCAAGTCAGTAAATATTTACAAAAGCAGACCATTTTCCCTCCAAGTGGCTTTGAACCACTGACCCCTTTGGTTAGCAGCCTGGGCAGTTTAACCATGTCACCACAGGAGACCCTTACTGTAGGTAAGGCATTTAATAACTTAAGTTAATAACTTAACTTACATGGGATTTAATAACTTAACCTTCACATGCCAAACATTATTTTTTGGTTCCATTTGTGTTGGTGTGAATACTTTCAGTGATGTTACATGCACTCTCCAATATCATTAAACTAGTTAGTTGTAAATCCACAATTGAAATGGAGAAAAATGTCTGAACCAATATTTCAAAATATTACTTGACCTCCTTGACACCCTCTATTTGTAAAATGGTTCTTGTAAATCAAAGGTTTAGAAGATCAATAAGATTACCTCTATCTAAAATGCACAAAATGATTTTTAGCCTATTCAACAAAGTAAATTGCTGGACAATATCAAAAATAATTTTAATTTTTAGAAATGCTAAGAAATGATTAATGTTTAACATATATCTACACCTAGATTTGATCCAAACATAACTTTTTGATTCATTTGCTTACTAAATGAGTTATATATTTAACATTACCTGGGTCAGTGCTATCCGTTATCTTTATGACACAGTATTATTAGTATACAAATATTAATTAGAGAAGAAAAAATATAGCCGACCTGGCTCCAAATCACATGAGAGATGTAATTGTCTTGAGTATAGCCTTATAATTTTCACCAACCGATCTGACAAAAGAAACACTAAGGGCACCAATATATAAAACTAAAGGATATGATTTTGTGGAAAATTTCAATAGAAAATCTTATCTCAGAGGGGTGATTAACAAATATGTGTTTAACAAAATAGTCTGCATGGCTTTTAAATACACAGAAGTTTACTACTGTGGATATCAATTTAGATTGTCCTAGAAATATAGAAAAATAGGTTATGCATACTTATTGATAACAAGCTCACCAAGCTATTCTGTAATATACAAAAACTAGAAATACTATAGTATAGAATATATATGAACTAAGAGTACCATGTAATAATCAATTGAATGATTAGAAAGTACTAATATCTAGATATATTAACAATTACTGAAGGATAAAAAGTAAATATTTAAATTTACTAACAGCTGGGAAAGTGGCCTTAATGATAAAATTACTGACACCAGAGATTGTATGATAAAATCTTGCAACACCAAAGACTGATTCATAGCAAGTACCTTTTCCAGCAATATAAATGGTGTCTCCATGTGTAGACTTTACTAAAAGCACTATCTGAATATTGAGCATTTTTCATCTGTGGAAGGAAGCGATGGAGAAGCTAAATAGTATCAGTCAGAACCAGGTTAGGGGTTGAATATGCAACAGAACAGTACTTGTTCATAAGCAAGTTCAAATTCAAAGGAAATTAAGTAAATACAAAAAAAGTAAAAATACAAACCTGAAAATATCCCATCTGATTTTAAAGACTATCTCAAGGGGCGATTTGAAGTGTTAAATACTAATGATCAGAGACCAGATAGGTGGAGTGATGTCAAGGACGTCATACCCAAAGAAAGGAAAAGTTCATTTAAGAATAGGAAAGAGTGCTCATGTTGGCAGCACATATACTAAAATTGGAACAATACAGAGAAGGTTAGCATGGCCCCTATGCAAGGATGACATGCAAATTCATGAAGTGTTCCATATTTTTTAAAATAAAAAAATAGGAAAGAAAGAAGACTAAAATTATTTCAGAAGAGTCTGTCAAACTTTTTTTTGAATGCAGATTTCCAGGGTGCATGACAGAAATAATAATCAGAACAAAAGATATGTAAGGGTCAATTGGAAAGCCAAAGTGTTTAAAGCATTACAATTAAATATACATAGGCCAGGTAAGAAAACCAAAAGAGAGGAACATTTTCTGTATTTATCTAGTTGAAAGAACTGAAAAATGAAATTCAAACTTGGAATTTCAGTGTGTAATCTATTCTACATGCACCTTATAGACGGACACAGGATTCCTCAAAGGAAGAGGAAGGGAAGACCCAGAATCACTGTATCAAGAAGAACTGGTCAATATTCAACCATTTCAATAGGTACATTATCCTTAAGAATCTATGGAATTGAATCAAGAAATGGAATTTTCACTGCTGTCATTGGCAAAACATAAGGCTAACGGAACTGATGGGACACCATGTGAAATAGTGCAACAAACGCATGTGGAACGACGGTTGCTCGTTCCTCATTTGAAAATTGAGGCTGTCTGCTTCCATGCAGTCTTAAAAATACTGTTTAGCGTTCCTAAGAGTTAGAATTAACTGGCCAGCGGTAGGCTTTTTGGTATGTAGGATTAAAATAGTTTATAATTAAATAGTCTAATATAATATTAAATAATTTGTGCCATTTAAATTGATTTTGAAATGTTAACACAGTTTACTACAATTATGTACATTCTATCTCTAACATGAACATGTTTATTTGTGACTCTACGAACTCCATCACTTAAAAGTTTATTATATTAAAGTATTATTGATTTTGTCTGTTTCAAAATAAGTAATAAAATACCCACTTAAAATGGTAATATTAAAATATTAATTATGATTAAGAAGAGCTTTATTATCAAGACTTCGATGAAGTATCCTCAATTAATAATGTATGGTCACTCATGCCATTACTTACTTAGGAAAACATCTGTCCCCCAAGCTTAACCTATTGGCTCCTTGACAGGCACACACTATCCTCTATTATGCAACCGGGATTCTCCCATGATGGGTAGAGAGGGTTACATTTAAATAATTTTCTTGGGAGAAAATTCATAAAAGAGGCTCTAATGTGTAGGCACGTTCTGTAATAATTACGTGTTTGCATAGTTGACTGCAGACTTTATTAAGGAATGTGCCAAATGCCGGGCTGTTTTCCATAATGGATGTGGGGGAACGAGTCATATGCACCAACGTAATGGAATGCATTAATAAAAGTTTGCACAGTGTGTGTCCTTCGTGCAGGCCAGGGTGACAAATCTCCAGGCCTTTACAAACTACAGGACATTCCGTTGCTTATTCCTCAGGGATCCCCCTGCCAATTTGCTGTCTATCATTTATTTCCTGCCGCCTAGTGTATGCTTGGAGTGATCTCAACAGGTCATAGCCACTGAAGTTTCCTTGCCAAACATTTTTATGTTTCCTGTCTGGGGCTTTGAGTGGTTTGCTTTTAAGGTTTATTGTACTTCATTTCAGTAAATGTCCCAAGGAGATTCCGAGTCGGTCCTCAGACTCAGCTCTTCCAGCACGGTGTTTGCTCTCCGTGCTCCCGTGGCTTCCCCGCTTTCCACTTCCATAAATAACCCCGAGCCTTCGGCAGCTACACTCTTACTGTCTTTCACGTTATTGCATGTTACTCGCAAGGTCCTTAATAAATAATAATAATTTAAAAGAACAAAAATCTTTTCTTCTGGTGTAGAAATACCTTTCCGTTTTGGTGGCTTGGAGCTATAAGCAGATAGGCAGTAATGCTCTAATACTGCCTTTCAAACCATCTTCCTGTGTCCATCAAAGTTTCCTAACTGAGGCTCAGCCATCACAGTAGAGGTGGCTGACTGAGAGTTAAACAGCATCTCACCAGAGATCAGGAGACAATGTTCTCACTTCATAAAATAGCTTTCCCGCTTTTAACCTGAACAAGCATGGCAAATGATCTCTACCCCCTTTATTTCTGAGCCAGTATTTAACAATGGACCTTTGCGAAGAGGTATATTAATACATCACCGCATCATCACAGGTCATCATTGTCCAATGGGGAAATTAAAAGAGTGCACGCAGAGGGGAGGACATTGTGTCGTTTCCAGAGGAAGCAACCCTGTAATCTTGTCTAAGGCACTCAATTACTGCTCCGTGATGGGGAGAGTGGACAGGAGCACCAGAGCTGCTCTGAGCCTCCCCGCGGCAAAAACACCTGGATATGCTTTTATGCTGTGCTTCATCGCTGCCTACTGATAATGTTAGCACCTTACAAAGGTGGCATGCTGGAATCAGTCCCTCCTACTGCACTCTCCTCCTTGCCCTTTGGGAGGCACGGAGCCACCGCTCAAGTGCTGCCTTCGAAAGCAGCTCTGGACAAATACTCGTACTCTTTCTCTAAATCCTATGCCTGCATGCTACAGTTATCCACAAACAGAAAAAGAGCAGAAAGAATTATGTTCATCAATGAGCCGGAATTGAACCACTGAAGTAAGGTGCTCATTGTAATTTGAGTGGAGCAACTATGACGATTAAGTATTGTGACAAGGTCCTATACATAACTGCAAATATCTATGAAGTTTGTCTTTACCTGAGTGCAGAAAGCAGTATTATCTGTGGCTGTACTAGTGGTTAATGTGGAAGAGATTTATCTTTTAATAAACCAAAACCAAATTCTGATGAGTGTGGAATTAAAGAGCTGAATTTTATCAGATTTAAAGAAAATGAAACTTATATTTGACATGTTTTTTACAGGCTCCATCACAGATATTCACCTCTCCATAATGATCTCTTTTTCAATACTTTCATTTATAAAGATGTTGAGGTTATGTTCAACTCAGTCAATTGTGAATCACACTAGGACTGTGCTCTTTAAATTATCAAACTATGGTCAACTTTTTTAATGGAGAAAACGCTTACTAATTAGCATGCATGTGCTTCATGAGGTTAAAAAAGATCATCTCTAAGTTGAAAGGTACTATGTGTATTTCTAGGTCTCAATACCACTTAAAATGTTAAATTGGACTTGTTTTTCCTGAAGGTATACCACTTTCACTACACTATGGCTAAATAAGTATAAAAATTTGACCAATTGATGAAAAGCAAATTCATTTATTTATTAGCTCAGCATCAATAGTGAATTTTTTAATCTAATAATTTTGGATTGTTTTCTGCCAGATCTGTTCCTAGATCTTCTCTCATTCTGTTCTATATTGTAAGGGACTATGCAATGAAGACTAATTTCTTGGGATCCCTTGCCAATCCGTTCCATTTGGACCATAAGATCTAATGAAGTGAATTAGGAGAGGAAAACAGTGTTCTTCTTGGTGTGTGTCTGGTAAGTCTTGGCAATGGCTGAGTCTTCACTGTAATTCCCCCCTTTCATCAGGCAGTCTGTCCATCCTTCTTTACCACCCGCTACAAGTCAGCCACTGCTGTGTCTCCGGACTCTACCTGTACTTTAGTGAAACCAGAGTTTCTCTTGGTTCCTGGAAGTGGTAATGTCTTCATTCTGCTCCTTATTGAGTTTTTCTATTTCATGTTTGCATTTCAGTTCATCCAACATCTTTGAAGCAAATCCCTTCAAGTATGAATCTCTCCTCAAGAAAACCTTCTGAGAGTAGACTAGTTTAATACCTTTCAAGTGCTGTGCTTTGGGAGACAGGATGACTTTCATGTCTAAGTCCCACTCCCCCCAAGATCCACCGAACTAGTGACTAAGAATGAGAAAGGGCAATCTTTTCTCTAGAGTTTTCCATCTTTTTGTCACAGACTTACTTGTAGTCGTGCTGTTGTAACCCATGATTTGACTTAATGTAATGAGAAAGCTCTCCTTTATGAAATGTAGTTAGTCTAAGATACTTAGTGGAGTTTTTGTGGAATGGTTATTATTTTCTACATGTTTGAAAAGTAGATAAAGATGATACCTAAAATAGCCAGCTAAGTGTGAGAGTCTTTTCTTATTTACCTAACTGTTAGTGATTAAAAGCTATCTAGCTATCTAGTTAGTCAGAAAAGATATCCTGAAAATTGCCTAATATGTAACAAAACTTACTGTTCTTTTTGTTTGTTGATAGTCAACTATTGCTTCCCATGATATGAATTAGTTTAAAACATTGATACATGACTTCCTAAAGTATAGCTTCAAAGATAAAGATATATGTTTTCTAAGCACCATGATTTCAAACAGGACATCACAAAGTCTATTTTGCACTGCTGTGGTCACCTTCTAAACAAAAACTTCTCTTGCTTTTTCTTCTTCAGTCATGAGATGCTTCTCCTCGCTTTTTGCTTCTCGGAGCTGGAACAATCCACATGGCAGAATCCAGAACCAAGGAAAAGCATCCCACAACCTAACATTTGGGGGCTGTGACTTGGATAGCCTTCCTGAGTTGAATATTCCTCCTGACTCGGATTGCCCTCCACGTTTAGTTTTCCTGGTGGAGTTAAAGTCATCCTACCTCTATAACTGAGCACCAACCTCTGCTCTGCCTTCTGTTCACTTTTCTTATTTTGAGAACTACTTTTTTCACACTAAAGTAGAAAGAGAAGACCCCTAGTAGCTTAGTAGGTTACACATTGGGCAAAAGTGGTGATGGAGGACCACTAGATCTTCTATACTGGAGAGATGCAACTTCCTACTCTTGTCAACACAGAGGCAGTGCTGCCTCTCCACTGGAGGTGCTATCACGGGGAAGCCACTTGATGGCCCTGAGTTTGGTTCTTAGAGTGTAAATAGAAGCAGTCCACTGTTCCAAGAGACACTCTTCCAAGAAAATCAACACCCCAGTGCTGACAAAATGATTGCTGAAACATAAGCCATATGGACCTGCCATAAACCATAAACCAACCACCATATGGACCCACCTTTCTACTCTCCCATGCAGTTGCTGTTTTCTTGTTTCACTCCTTGAGCCTCCTTGTGTCACAGTCTTCAAAAAAAAAAAAAAAACAGACTCCTGGCACCTTGCTCCAGCATGAATCCACGCTTTTCTTTCTTTCTGGAATTCTTCACCCTCCCTTCGGGAGATTACTTTTTCACTCACACAATTGCCATTGACATTTTTTATTTGTTTTGTGTTTAAATGCTCTCTCTCTCTTGGAGTCCACTTAGTGCTCTTTTTACCAAAATTCTGCAAGAAAGCAAAGCTCATGATTCTCTACTGCCTTATTTCAAGTTTAGAATCTTTTCCCCCAACACTGGTCACCTACCAGTAAAGTCACATGTTGACGGGAGCTCAACTTATTGGCTATCAGACCTCATTCCTGACACTCCAGACCTAATTTATCCAATTTATAGAAGATCTTGGGATCAGTGAGTGGTAGGAGTTATCTTTTTGCCCAGCATTGACCCAAAAGCATTTGAAAAGGCAGACTTTTGGACAATTTCTGGCCCTGTGATTAAAAGAGCACTCAAGAGTCTTTTTAAGCACTACCTGGTTTACATAGGGAATGACCCCATACACTGGACTATTTACTTCATTGGGTCAAAGTTTATTAGGTTAACAAGTGCCTAATCAATGACCCAATTTCCCAATTGAGATCATATTCAGATTTAGCCAGAACACATTGGGTGTTTAACCATAGGCTTACAACTGAGTCCTGACTGCCAAGGATAGAGAAATATGCAGGCTCCAAGGTACCAGGGCTCCAATTAAGACCTTTGGATGTTGGGTCTCTAACCTGTTGCTCTTTGTTGTCTAGTTCAGAAACTAGGAGTCTATTGCTAAGGGAACCCCTTTGCACTGTGTCCTATCTAATTGGCCTAGATCTGAGCTGCAAGCACTAAAGAAGCAAACAACAAGGGAGGAACTTTCAAGCCCTATCTAATCACAGGCTCTCAGAAGTTCAACAGGCCAAAGACTAGAACTGGCTGTCTGATCGTTGTCTCTTAAAATAGCAAACCTTTCTTATAGAAAACCCTGATATCCCATTCTGATTTTGCAGCAATCCTACTCCAGCTACATTTGTCCCTGAACCTAAGGACATGTCCAACCCCCTTGATTCTCATTTTGAATGCTTTCTATTAACAGTCTACCTCAGCAAGACTTTAATGTCTAACTGCCTGGTTCTCTCATGGCAGCAGCTTTCTAACACAAAGACTATACAGAGACTAATCCCTCCACCAGATTATCAAGGGCAACCTCCTATCCAAGGAGATTTCAGGCCAAGGAGCTGAATTCATATCACTGACACAGAACCTTGATCTAGACAAGGCAGAGACAAACTCTATAGTTGGAATCTGTGTAAGTGTTCCTAGTCCTTCATGTGAATTCTACAATCTGGGAATAGAGGTCATGGGAAGAACTTTTGAAGTAGGAACCAGTTGGGTCACATATACATGTAGGCACACAAAGTCCAAGCTCAAGCATGTACAGTAGGGGTCCATTTCATCACATACACATTTGAGCACATCCCCTAAGAGCCCATCAACACACAGCAATGCTTTCAGAGTGGATATGGGAGTTGGACAATGAGACATAAGGGTATATACATTCAAAGAAGAGGGAGGTGCAGTTCTTTGTGAACATACTATCACAAACTTTGCCTTCACTAATCAAAGCTTACTAACTGTGCTTCTGAGATGTAAACTCTTACCAAGCTGAACGGCAAAAAAATGAGGAAAAGCATCTCCTAACCCAACTGTCTGACTTGAAGTGGGCACATGATGTGCACCATGTAATTGTAACATATCTGCACTTCAGATGACTTCATGATTTGAAATACTACCCATGCAATCTTTACTTCTGCCTTGTTTTCTCCTAAGACCTTTTCACCATCTATTTCTGCTTCTTCCCCATCTTTACCTTCACAGGCATGGCTCCCCCTTCCTCCATCAAGTCTGAAGTGAAGGTATAATCTTCATTTCTGCTTTGTGGAGAATAAAAACTGACACATCATTCATAAAACTCTTCTCTAAAGAACCAAATAGCTAATATTCTATTTTTCTGTATTAGAATGCTAATGGGAAAGTGTATGCATGATGTCAAAAAGTTTTATAAATCTTTTAGAAAAACTAACTAAATTCAATAAAGACAATATATTTGGTGCAATATTTCATTTTTATCAACTAGCAGATTGTTATATACACACACACACACACATATATATATATATATATATATATATATATATATATATATATATAGTGTTAGCTAGAGAGGGAAAGAAAGAAGAGAGGTGGTAATGACAGTAATCTGAAAGGAATTGTAACATAAAAGAGATGTGGAGAGATATATCCACACATACCTCTCCAGCAGAAAGGTCGATACATCACTACACATTTCTTCACCATTAGAAAAGAACAGAAATAATGACAAGAATGGCTAGAAAAATATAGGATATCCACAATACCTTCACAATGAATTGAGACTCATCTGAAGACAAGGGTACAACATGATGTCAGGGTCAGGGGGTGCAGGAACATACATATCTGGAAAAAAGAGGTACACTACAGAGAGCCAGCCAATAAAGAAAGACCTATTTGAAAGCTAGTAGATGGTGGAAATCTGACAATAGCTGAATAAAAGGTTCAAGTCTGCACTGTACTAGACCTTTTCATTAGCCAAGGTCCTAGGATGAACATGTTCAGCTGATCTGAAATTGAAAGAATTTAAGAAAACTTTCAATTCTTGAGGTGAAATATTAAAATATTCTATGGGCAAAATTTTGAATATTGCAAGGGCATCAAAATAACATGGAAATAACACACAGAGTCACTGTGACAGAAAAAAATACTAGTTGACATTATATATAATATCTATAGACATTATATATGGCTTCTAGATAGGAGGAAGGCTTATTAACAACTTGCTTTATGCAGATGACATAACCATGCTGACTGAAAAGGAAGAGAGTTTGAAGCACTATGTGAAGCTCAACCATCAGTTTGTATTGTGATTTATTATGAAGAAGACCAAAATCTGCACAGCTGAATCAACAGTCAACATCATGATAAATAGAAACAAACAAACATTGGATTTGTCAAGATTTTGTCTTGCTTGGCTTCACAATCAATTCTCATGGAATCAGCAGTCACATTGAGTAAATCTGCTGAGCACAACCGCTTTTAATGTGTTGAAAAGCTCGATGTGGCTTGGGGGACATGCGTATCCCAATGCAAGCCATGCTCTCTTCTCTTGTAAACAAACATTTTGTTGTGGACTCTTAGAGCTCTCACAACAATCCATACATCCATTGTGTCATGCCCACTTGTACAGGTGTTCCCAACATCCTTTTCAAGACATTTTCTTTCTACTTGAGCCCTTGGTAATCATCTCTTCATTTTTTACTCCTTTCCTCACCCTCCCTCCCTCATGAACCCTTGATAATTTGTGAATTATTATTATTTGCACATCTTACACTGACCACTGTCTCCCTTCACCTATGTTTCTGTTGTTTGTCTCCCTTCATTTGGAGAGGTTGTATTATATTATATGCTGATCATTATGATCAGTTTCTGTTTCCACACCTTCTCCCTACCCTCATGATATTGCTACTTCCATTATCGTTCTGGGAGCACTTATCTGTCTGGGATTCCCTGTGTTGAGAGTTGTTATCTGTACCAGATACACTGCTTTTGTCTAGCTGCATTTCTAAGGTAGAATTGGGATCATGATAGTGAGAGGGAGGAAATATTAAAGAACCAGAGCAGGGGTTCTCAACCTGTGGGTCTCGACTCCTTTGGGGGTCAACTTACACTTTAATAGAGATCGCCTAAGACCATCAGAAAACAGATTACAATTTCCATTAAGATTCTTAATAGTAGCAAAATTACAGTTAAGAAATAGCAACAAAAGTTTGAGAACCACTGAATTAGGGGAATGTTGTATGTCTCATCGGTGCTGGCTGGCTAATTCCTTCCTAAGACCCTTCTGTAAGTCAGGTAAAGCAAGCCTTCCAACTCTGTTCTTCCTTCTAACTCTGGTCTTCTTCTGAGAAGTTCTCTGATAATGTGGGATTCTTCCTTTTCCATATAAATTTGGTAATCAGTTTATTTCTAATTATTTCAAGAAAAATTATGGTATCTGTATCAGGATTGCATTAAATTTATATAGTGCCTTGGGAATAACTGACATTTTTATTATATTAAGTCTTCCAATCCACAAGCATGAGATATTCTTCCATTTTTTGAACTCCTCTTTGTTTCTTGAAATAGTGTTCTGTAGTTTTCCTGGTTGCATACTGGTTATTCGTTGGGTTACTAAGTAACTGCAGAGTCAAAGGTAGGAAACTACCCGCTAGTTCTGGGGAGAAAAATGGGATTTTCTACTCCCGTTCAGAGTTACAGTCTGGGAAATTCACTAGGGTATTTCTACCCTGCCCTGTACGATTGCTATGAGTCAGCCTTAACTTGATGGCAGTGATCAAGGTCATATAAAACTTCTGACCCTTTAGTATGATGCTCACTTTAAACTAGAACAAATGCAATTCTTCAAATATATTTGCCTAGGTTGTTGATAACTGCCATCAATGTGACTCTGACTCATAGTAACCCCATGTGACAGTGTGGTACTGCCAAATAAGAGCTTTCTCAACTATAATATTTAATAAATCTGATTAGGTGGTTTCAAATCCTAATTTATCATTTCGCTAATTTTTTGAACTCAGTACGTATTCCAAGGATGGACCAGGTATGATGTTATGTACCTATAGATGCAAAATAAAGAAAACCTAGCAATGGCGGGCCTAATATTCATATCACAATGATAAGGTTCCTTTTTGTAGAATTTTGGGAGTATGTTGTCTTGTGAAGAATAATCTCTTGTGGAATAATCATGTCATTTTATGATACAATGTTTGCTATTTCCAATGATTAGAAGATGAAATTGCAGAATTTATTGGAATTAGAACTGGAAGCAGTAATCGTTGAATTGATTTGCTGTGGGAGACAGCAAGACCTTTAAAAGAATAGAATGTGGTCAATTGAAAGGAAGGGAATGAGAGTATTATATGCCAAATGTCTTGAATGTCCCTGGTAATATGGTACGCTTTCACATAATAGTGTGCTTTGTCTAACACAAAAACCTTTAGACAATAACTATAATTCTGATGAAAATCAAGAAAAATCTGGTATTTTCAGCCTTAAGTTGTGTACTCTCTTGAACGAAGTGCTGTTTTATATTTTAAATGGGGAAACTTAAGTGTCCCTATACACTGTATAGTGATCTGCTTAATTTCTATATCATTTTAATATGTAAACAGATTTAAACTTTTATTTTTACTAAGCAGAAGTAAAATTTATAGTGAATATCCTTTAGCAATGTTGTGTCTTTTTCTTTATTTAAAATTTATTTCGTTCCCTGAAGTGCATTTAAATGATCTCTGCCCCTCTTTCTTCATTTTTTATTCCTTGTTTTCTTATCCTCATATATACATTAAATTTTATCTATGGATCTAATAGAAACTGTTAATATGAAATTGATTTGTCTTTTTTATTTGGAGAAGGAGCACATCACTGAGGTTGTGCTACTTCCAGATCAGAGCGTGCTGAACATCCTGCTAAAGAGCTGTTTGGTTATAAAATGTCAAAATTCAAAATTAATGTTAAGCAGCAACTCATGGTTCTTAAAATCAATCTGCAAATAAATGTCTTTCCCGACAATAATAAATTTCTCCACAAAATCTTCTGATCTTACTTATGCCAAATTTACACAGATTATAAAATGTCATTCTCATTCACTTTGTAATTTGTAATTCACTCAGTTATTTGTAAATTAGATGGAATAATTCTGATTCTGCATTGCACTCTTCACTGAAAATAGAATATTAATTTATTCACTAATTTTTCTAATAGCTCAGTATGTATTAGATTCCAATTATGCACCAGGTATTTTGACAAGTAGCTTTGGATACACACATAATTAACAGAACTTAGCAATGCTACCCTGGAAAATTTTCCAATAGACTTCTGTGAGACAAGTTATCTGTTAGTGTATTTTAATGTTGTTTTGTATTCTTATGACCATGTTCTTTATAACTTTCCAAATCCCATTAAGGGTCATCCCCTTGGTTCCAACTTATAGCCACCCTGTGATCAACAGAAAGAAACCCTGCTTGGTCCTTCTGCATCTTCACAATGGTTGAGTCTGAGCACATTCTTCCAGTCACTGTGTCAAACCATATCTTCACATGTTATTCCTCTTTTTCACTGCCCTTCTACTTTCCCCCAAAAGACCTCCTTTCCAGGGGCTGGTATTTCTGATAACAAGTCCAAAGGAATCGCATCATCCTTGCTTCTAAGAATCATTTTGGTTATACTTCTTCCAAGAAAGATTTGTTTGCTATTTTGGCAGTCTGCAGCACCTTCAATATTCCTGGCCAGCACCACAATTTAAATGTTTCAATTTTTCTCTAGTCTTTCTTATTCCATGCTCAATTTCCAAATGCGTAGTAAGTGACTGAAAGTAGTCTGGCTTGGGTCAAGAGCACCTTCATCTTCAAACTGGTGTCCCTTCTCTTCAATTTTTTAAAGAGGGCTTGTGCAGCAGATTCAACCAATACAGTGCATTGTTCTAGATCTTGGTTACTTTCATGAGCATTGATTGTGGATTCAAGCAAGATGAAATTCTAGACAAAATCAAGTATTACTCTGTGATGCTACCAGTTGGTTCAAGTGTGAGGATTTTTACTTTCTTTATAAAGTTGCAGTACATATTGAAGATTACAATCCTTGATTTTCATCAGAACGTGCTTCAAGTTCTGGTCACTTTCATCCAGCAAGGTGGTATCATCTGCATAATGAAATTGTTTAATAAACCTTGCTCAAATTCTGATGTCCAGCTCTTCATATGTTCCAGCTTCTCAGATTGCTTGCTCGACATGCAGATTTAATAAGTATGGTGAGGGGATATAATCCTGATGCATAACTGTCCTGATATTAAACTACGCAGTAGTTCCTTGGTCTGCTTGTACACAGGGGTCCTCATGAGTACAGTGGAGTACAGAGGTATCTCATTTGCCAAATGGCTTCAATCTTGCAAAGTTCAAATAAAAAAAATCTACTAAGTATTTGTAACTTTGCTCCAGAGTGCAACCAAAGTTCCAACTTCCTGCCGCAGACACAAAAGAATGATATAATTCAGTCTAAATACTACTCTTGCTCAGAACACATATAGTGCAGTGAGCAAAAACATTCATGATTGTGCTTTTTAGGTACTTTATATACAAAAAAATCGTAATCATGAGTCCAAAGAAAGTTAGTGATTCCAGCAAGAAAGTTAAGGTGAAAACTGAGAACTATGATAAAGTTAAAGAAATAAGCTATTGGGAAATCTGAATCAGGTAGCTGCTTGACTGATTTGGCAACTGAATACAACATGGCTAAGTCAATATTAACAACATTTTCACACACACAAAAGAAAAACAAAAACAAAAAAAAACAGTGATTAAAGTGGCTAAAGCAGTGATAGGTCGAAATCATTGCTCATAAAACAAGTAACCCAGACCAACAAAGAGGTTGAAAAGTGACTATTGATTTGGACAAGTCAGAAACAACTGTATAGTGATAACATATTTGAGATGGTGATATGTGAGACCACTAAAAGCCTCCACAGTTTAAAGTCCTGGAAAAAATGAACTTAAAATCTAATTATGGAGCCTAAGAATCAGTTATATGGCTTTCCATGATTTCTTATTGGAAAAATGTACTCAATTCTGAAATATTTTGGTGTTTAAACACAATTTAGGAGCAAATTTGGGAATAAACCATGGTGTCACTGTATTCCAGAATTTGAGTTCTTCTTAATGGTATCCATAAGGTGTTGGGAACTAAAGAATGACATGTCTCTGCATAGTTGATAAAACACATGTAAACCTTTATGATATTCTCTGCTTTCAGCTAAGGTCTATCTGACATCGGCAATGAAACCTTTTGTCCCATGTACTTTTTAATCCTGCTTGTATTTCTGGTAGCTCCTTGATGCACTGTGGTAACTATTGTTAAATCATTTTCTGCAAAATTTTACTTGCATTGGATATCTATGATAATATTTTTAAAATTTGCATGTTCTCTTAGATCATCTGTCTTTGGAATGGGAACAAATGTGGATTTTTTCCCTAGCAGTTGGCCTAGTAGCTATTTTCTAGATTCCTTGACAGAGGTTAGTGTTTTCAGGGTTTCATTAACTTGTTCAAATATTTCCGTATAGGTCAATTCTTGGGACTTTGTTCTAAAGCCTCCAGGGCAACTTACACCTCTTCCAATCATTGGTTCTCAAACATGTTGTTATCTGGATACAATCAGGCAAGGGAAAAGTAGGTGAAAATGGTAAGAATCAACACAAAGAAGATATGGAGACACATTTCTCTACATACCTCTCCAGCACTCGGGAAGGCAAAGGGCAGATAAGACATATTTTCTTATCAATAGCAGAGACCAAAGGTAGTGAATTGGCTGGGTAGAGAGAGATAGGATTTTCACACTACTACTGGGAAAGTTTCAAGTCTTTCCACCCCTAGGTTCTTGCTCCAATTACAAGAATGATTTCAGGCCAGAATTAAAATTCAGACCAGAATCAGACAAAAGGTTTGAACATAAAGAGTGAATTTATTGAAGGAGTATTTTAGGAGTCTAAAGGGCCATAAGCTAGTGCAAAAGGCCTGGGAAAAGAGACAGACATTATATTTTGCTATTGGTGAACCTTCCACCATAGGTTGGCTTTCTGTCTGGCAGTCTGCTCTAGGCTGGTCTCTGTAGTGTGCTTCTTCTTTCCAGATACGTGGATCTCAGCACTCAGGCACTCCAAACTTCATACTGTGCTCTTGTCTGAGACCCTAAACCCAGGAGTTTGTTTAGTCAATGTGGGGGAAGTGTGACCATTCTTTCTCTACCCAGCCATTTTGCTATCTCTGCCCTCCACCATTGATAAAGAAATGCTTCACCTTCCTTTGTGCTGGGAATGTAGCCACCTCCGAGTTACCATTTCTGGCAGATTCCTCCATCACCTTCTCCTCTCCCTTTGCCATCAGCTGTCTCTCTAATGATAGCACCTCCATAATGGCTTCAGAGGCTCTTGAGTTTGGGGTCTGAAGAGAAGGGAACAACCTTAATATTGGATTACAGGGGTGTGTGGACTCTCATCACTAAAAAGAGGAGTTATATTGCAGAGAACCAGCCAAGAGTGGAAGGTCTGCCTGAAAACCAGCCAATGATGACTTTCCATCATTGACAGAGATTCCACTCCACATTCTATCAGGCCTTTTAGACTCAATAATGGCCATTTGAATTCCACCTCCCAACCCCCAAACATTCTCATCAATAAACTTACTGTTTGCTTTCAAATCTTTCCTCTGACTTGATCAAGATTATGTCCTTCATCTGAAATCTTTCTCATGAGAGGGCCAAGAGAAAAGACTCAAAACTTGGAGCCACTTCCCTGTAACAGCGTATTACCTGCAGAAATGGTTGAAAGCCAACTAGTTGGGTTTTTTTGAATAGTAACTCTGTGTGTTTTCTATATTATTTTGTTGCTTCTCATATCATGAAGTATTGTGTCCAATGAATCTTTCAATATTTCAAATTGAGGCTTGAAATATTCTCTTCAGTTTTTTTTTCAGTATGATATACTGAACATGTTCTTCCTTCTGCTTTTCTAAATCCAAAGTCTTTGCACAATCCATTATAATAGTTTGTCTTTTTGAGTTGTCTTTTGAAATTTTCCTTTTCTTAAAATCTATCATGTCTCCCCTTTGCATTAATTAATCTACAGTCAAAACCAAGTTTTAGGGTCTCTTCTGCCATCAACTTTGATCTTTATTTTCATTCCTACTTTTTAAATTTCCTTTGCTTTCGCCATGTAGGATATTCTTGATGTTATCCCACAACTCTTCAGGTTGTTTTTCCATTAATGTTCAATGTTTCTTCCACCTTATTTCTACTACCTTATAACAAAATGACAGATACGTGGTGTCAGATATATTCTTGAGGTGTTCTCTGAATCCAGGGGAGATGGAATCATGGTCTTATTTTGAGCTTCTATGAACCTTCCTGCCAAGTCTGATGAGCAGTAGCTAAGAAAGACACTGAACTTTCCATCAACCGAAGATGGCCAAAGGGAAAAAAATAGAAATTTTCATTGGAAAGCACTCTTTGCTACCCCAGTTACTATAAAAGTGTGTAACTAGAGACAAAGTACCCTGAAACAAAATACACATCAAATCAATTCAAACAGATGCACAAGACAAAAGGAAATATAAGATAACCTGGTGGCAGAATGGGTACGCATTGGGCTTCAGCAGTTTAAAAACTACTACCTTTTCTAAATGAGAAAGATGAGTTTTCTTACGCTCATAAAGAGTTTTAAGATTGTAAATGTACAGGGGCAGTTTTACCCTCCTTATGGGCTCACAGTAAAGTCACATTTGATGGAATGACAGTGGGACTTTGTATGCTATAAACAAGCTAGAGAATTAAAGGAATCAGCACTCCTATTCCCATTGGAACACAATCTATATTTGACTTTTTGGTCTGTGTTTGCTCCTCTTCACCTGTGGAAAACACAAGAGGAGGACATTTTGTCAAGTCAAAGGAAAATGAGACAATGGACACATATATCTATGCTTTGGAAGCATTTAAGAGCTACAGTAGAATATAAAAAGATTATAGCTATATGAGTAGAAGTAGTTAGTTAGAAAGGGGTGGGGGGAAGAACCTATACAAAATTATAAAAAAGTAATGCAATGGTAATGCTTTTAGATGAAATATGTCCACCAGATATACACAGAATGTATCGAGGGATATTTATTTTCTAAGTATATGGCAATATTTAGTTTCCCTCATTAATGGACAAAATTTATGAGAACATGGTTGTCTATATAAAGACATTAGGATCAAAGTAAATGATAAATTCTTATAAGAAATTTTCAATTATTTTTTCTTATATTACATAGTGATTTCAAAGACAGGTTTCAAGCATATATTTCAGTGTCTACATTTGGTTATAGTATTATTGATCTGGTATTTTATTCAAGTATAAATTGCAGGCCAACACATCAAAAATAGGAAACAAGAAAAAAATGTAAAAATATTCTTTATTCATGGGGGAAAATAGATTTGAATAAAATTAATTTTCCTAAAATTTAAAATAGTCAAATGTGAGAGAGAACAAGACATATCAGTTTTAAAAAAAAATAAATAAGGCTTACTGAAAAAAGACACATATAACAAAACTTCAAGAAAGTCAACTTCAATGACAAACACATCTGAGATCAGAGAAAGAGCGAGAGAGAGAGAGAGCACTTTCAAAAACAGTCTTCTAAAATTATAGATACCTACCTCACAGGGCCTGGTGGGGATGCAAACTTTCAAATAGTAAAAAAAAAACTGTGGTTTTAGAGGACACTTGTGGCAGTCATGTACTCTAGTGATAATTTGACTAAGAGTGTAGGGGTGGAGTCTAGCCTGTCACTCTGGAGATAGCCATTGAGACCTTTATGTGGGCATGGCTTTCTTTGAGAAATTTGGAAGATTTCATGGTAATTCCTCCATGGCAATGAGAGACCAGAGACTCAGTTCCTTGGAGATGAGTGACTGACAAGATGAGATGACAGCATACTGATAGACCCTGGTTCCTGGTGACTAGAGAAGCTCTAGGAGAAGTCACATGTGCTTACCCTAATGGATCCAAATGTCTGGAGCTGGAGAGGCCAGGTGAAGACCCCTACCAGCACTGAGATGCTTCTACCACCAATGGATACTGCTGATGGACCCTAAACCCTGGAAACGAGGAGCCATGGGGAGACTCCTGCCAGCTCCAAATGCTTCTACTGCCAAGGAACACACAAGACTCAATACCCACTGGCCTGTGATTGTCCTGGTGTCATTGCATGTGCTTCGTGAGTTGGAAGGAGACTTTATAGACTGATATTGGATACAAGAGCTAATATCAGACTTATGACCTTGGACTGGATGGGATTAGAATGCTTTCTCAATGTTCCATTCCTCTTGTATATAAACCTCTCCCTTAGATCCACATGCGTGTCTGTGAATTTGTTTCTCTAGTCTACCTAAACTAACACAACACTTTACCTCAAATTGTGAAATGATGTTGCTCCTTCTTTTTTCAGTTAGGGAAGCTATTCTGCACTTGGATGGCCAGACTGAATTTATATAGTCAGGGAGAGAAATTCTTCTGTCCCAAGTAAGGAGTGGTGAGGTCATATCTGGAAGCTATTGCCCAGGGTAGAGAGTTGGCGGGAAGTGTATTAAGCTTATATCAAGTTACTTGCATTCTTCTTTCCCAGGTTCATGGTTTTGTTTTTGCAGAAACAGATGTTTCAATAATTGAAAATCCTTTAGCTAACTGAAGCACAGAATTCTGCATAGATTGAAATTTGGTGATGGTAAGATCATTGAACCTATCAGGAAATATATACTAGTTTGAGACAAAAATGTTCTTATGCTTGAATAATGTGGGGATTGGCCACTCAAAATAAACATTCTGTTAATTATATTCAGCAGAAAAAGCAATAGATGCTAAACATAGCACTGTTCGATTGTAAAAAAAATGCATTTGTGACATATCTGAGATTTCTGCATAACCCTCAACCTCAGTGTAAACAGAAGGTTTAAATCTGACTTTATAATTTCATAATGTACACTAAATATTTTACTCTTCTTGGCAAAAGTCTCAATAGCTAGTGGGGAGATATAACTGTATTTAGTTTATATTCATGGGTGTCATCACACTTTGAGCAGCTGTGACAATTTACTGCTGGAATAACTCCATCTCAAAATTATTACTGTAAATTGAAGTCCTATTTTTCTGCCCCAAGAGTATTCTTAATATTAACAACCAGTAATTAGTCTGTCCTTTGGAGAGTCTCTGAACAGTATTGGAGAGCAAGCATCCTGTACATCTAACCAGGAGAACACTTTCCCTGTGAAAGCAGACAATAAAATAACTACACAATTCATTGAATTGCGATAGATTTTGCTAATTGCTAATACCACCTCAATTTTGCCACTTTTAAAGCACATTACAATAAAAATGACTTCATTTTCTATAATTCCCTTCTTAAAAGACCGATTTTGAGAAAATTATAACATGTGTAAATGCAAACGTGATGGATAAATTGTTAAAAATCATTCTTTTAAAGGGTCCAAAATATATAAATTATTATTTTTGAAACCTCATAACAACTGATCACTTACTAGTTTAATGTTTACCTGTTTGTGTTTTATAGGGATTATATTCAAGTAAACTAATTCTGTATCTTCATACTAAGATTTTATATTCAGTATTGATAGCATCATTTCTTTTAGACAGCATTAACTGCTGGGGCTATTATTTCAGCATAGTGCCACATGTTTAAATTTTATTTTATTTTATTTTATTTTGCATAAATCTTTAAGATTGTTAGGCATTTTCACTTATGTCCCCATGTAACTTCCATTCACATTATCACCATGAGACTTAGAAAGTCTATGGATAGTCTCAAAATTTCATTAAGTTATTTTATACAGCTGAAGCAAGTTGACTGTATAATCTAGTATGATTTTTGATTTATGTTTTCATTTCTATTTATGCTACCAGGAAAAACTAAAGCATAACCAGAATCTTATTGAAAAGTTCTAAAGGGAAATTTTGTTCAAGAAGGTAATGGAGTGGTAGGTAGGTGAATAACAAATTAAAATATGCTGGCAGACAAACTATAATAGAAAATATTTAAACTCATTCTATTAAACTAAAAGTGGATTTTTGGCTTAATTGAAGATTGAAATAATTTTCCTTAGGAAACTTGGGTGAATTATTTTCCCTCTATTCTTATGGTCAAATGACCAGATAGTGGCATTTAGCACTATTTTGCATTGTGCTCCAGGAGTTTGTTCTTACACACAAGCATCATAGTTATGGTTATGGCTTCTTTCCTTTCTTTTTGGTAGTTACAAAATTTGTTATCAGTAATAAAATCAATGGTACGATTTCATCAACTTTAGCTATTTTGCAATTATGTAAGCATTCTGTGTTTTCAATTAATGTCTTTATGAGATAATTAGAGAATTAACTCATTAAAATAAGTGCAAGTAATTAAGATGCAAACTTACTGAAACTATATCAGGTCATTTAAATATAAACATCTGTGCTCATAGGATTAATAATACATTTTATTTAGAATAATATCATCCTAACTTGTCTTGAAGTTACTGCCAGGTACTGTTAAAATAGACTTTATTGAAGGGAAATAAAACATGGACTATATAGTTTGATATAAATTATATATATATTCTATTTCATTCATGCCTAACCATTTTAATAGCCATTTATTTTGATAGTAGTTAATATTTTTTGAATAAGAGCCAGAGAGAGAATGATTATGATAATACATTTGGTTACTAAGTAGGCTGAATACTTCCAAGCTTCCAATGATACAGCTGTTAACGACAGTGGCTTTGCTAGTTAATCAGATGTTTTGCCACTGGGGATTGCCCATGTGAATCGAATCTGGTGGAGGCTTCTGCTTCACCTCCAACGTAATGACACAAGTGTGTCCCTTATTAGGGACTCCAGGAAAAATACAGGTGGCATTCACCCTCAAACATCTAGAGCCCTCTCCAAGTATTATCCCTACTTACAGTACAATAAGTCATTATTTCATGGAATAATGATTCAAGAGTGAATGCACGTCCTGTCCATGTTTAGTAGCTGGTGTTTTACTTTTGAATATGATTCCATTTGAGTGATTAGAATTGGAGCTTCTAAAAGCACAGACAACACCATTTCAGAAGGTAAGTCTCATCTGTGAGAATTTCTGGAAATCAGAGATAAAAAATCTATTTGTAAGTAAAATGTGAGCCATTACATCCACATCTTCCCAATAGTAAAGTCAGTATGTTGGGATGGAATGGAAAAATGGACGTAAGCCTTCTTTCTTACATTTAAACTATTTTATATTTCAGTTTACTTTTGGTTTAACTGTTCTAAAAATTATCATCTGTTAATTATCCTGAGATATGCTTTAAATATACTTGCTAATGATCTTTTTAGATAGAGTGAGGTTGTGTTCTTGGTGTGCTCTGTCAGATATATTGATTTTCTGCAAAGAATTTCAAGGTTGTGGGAAGGGGTGGGGAAATATAGAAGCTACAAATTGTGTGTTGGCACTTGAAACCAGGTTCTCCAACTCCTCCAGGAAGATCAACCAGCTGCCAGAAGATTGGCTATTTCTGTCTATGGAAGACATTTGTTCTTTGGACACAAGTTTACTTCTGTTTGTTAGCTGCCTACAAAGTCACCTCTGATTCATGAGGAAGATCTGTTGTTAGAGAAGAGGAAACCTTGAGGCAATCTAAACTTTTCTATGGCCCAGCATTTGCAAGACTGTGGGGATAAAGAGTAATTCACAAACTCAAGCTACCAGGGAAGCATGTCTTAATCATATGCAATTGTAGAAACAATTCTTTAACTAAGCATACTTTGAAAATCTGAAAGATTTATGGTTCACTTTAGAGAACGTATTTAATTTCCTTTTGTGACTAATGATAAGGATTTACCATGTTCAACACTACACATTTTAAAACAAGTCTGAAACAAGACAAAAAGAATTTCAAGGGAAATGATGTACTATCTTCTTAGAATATCACTGTTGAAATAATGTATCTTTAAAATCACCTTATAATACTAGGGGCAAATATCACCCACTGGATTCTCTCTTTTCCATCAGTCAGATTGATTGCAGTCAGTGACCTGTTAGACTCCCCTGGGCCTGCATTTTTCACAGACTAAGCCTTACGCAGACATAACTGGGTCACCTTAATTACCTGTGGAAATCAGGTGTGCTTGTGAAAGTTTCACAATGATAATTACTCCAAAATGCTAAAATAGTGCGTGGAAATTCAGCTGCTACTAGTCCAGTGCCGTTGTCACAGGGCTTGATATTATCACACAAGCAGGTAAATTATATAAAAGTTTTTCCCCCCCAAATCTCACATTTTCTTATACACCACCCTTTTAGCATAATAAAAAATACTATTCTTGCCAAGCAATACATTGAATGCATACTTCATAGTTATGTGTCTGTACTTTTCATTGGTTAGTTTTATTTTCTCCAGATATCTGTAAAGTATTAAGCAATAACTACATACTATTGCCAAGGAGCTTAACAAACCTGACGCCATGATTCTGTAGCTCAAATTTGACATGGAAGCCAGCTTCATCCCTGCGTCTCTCCTTGCAGAGCTTCTGCCCCTGTCATTTGACCAGAGTAGTCAGATTGGTAAGGAAGGTTCAACATGGCTAGTATTTTCAAATGGTGAGGAAAGTAAACACGGGACTGTTTGTCATTTCTCACCAGCAATTATGACATGTTAAAACGATCCTGTTCACCAATGAATTTAAATACTTCACAACTCTATTGAAAACTTTTAAATCCTGTGGAAGTCTACAGAATGATGTCCTTCACCAAATATCAGAGTGGCATTGTTGTTAGGTGTCATCCAATCGGTGCCCTCTCATTGTCACCCGAGGCCCAAGAGAACCAACACTCCAGATCCTGTGCCACCTCCCAGTTACTGCTGCATGTGAGCCCATTGTTGAAGCCCATTGTTGTATCAGTCAATCTGCCTGAGGGTCATTCTCTTTTCTCTTGACTCTCTACCTTGCATGAGGTTCTCCTCTGGGGACTCGTCTCTCCTGACGTCTCTTCATGTTTGCTTCCAAGAATGACTCTGGCTGTACCCTTTCCAAGACAAACTTATATGGTCTTTGGGCAGACCAGAGTAATTTTAATAATCATAAGTGCATAGCATCTTCTGACATTGTCCACATTCATTGTCCAACTTTCAAATGCATGTGAAGCTGTGGAAGATAACGCGCTTGAGTCAGGCACACTTTAGTCCTTAAAGTGACATTATTTCTCTTCGAAACCTTGAAGAGGTCCTGCACAGCACATTTGTCCAATGCAGTAAATCATTTGATTTTTCAACTGCTGCTCCCATGATGATTTATTGTGGATCCAAGCAAAATTAAATCCTCGACAACTTCAATCTTTTCTCCGCTTATCATGATATTGCTTTTTACTCCAGTAGTGAGGATGTTTATTTTATTCAACTGAGTTGCAATCTATACTGAAGACAAGTCTTTAATTTTCATCAACAAATATGGATCTCTTTCAGTTGGTTAGCCAGAAAACTGTTATAAATCTCTTGGCATATACAAATGAGCACTTCCAGTACTGGCTGGAATATTTCTAATGATACTTTATAAATTTCTGGAACCTTGCACTTCATTGAGGTCTTCAGTAAATTGGAGACATCTACCTTCAATAGTATTTATTTTGAGCATATGCTACCTCTTGAAATAGTTGAACAAAATCAATTATTTTTGATATAGTGAGTCTGTGTATATATCTTCTTTCATTGCTCCCTACAATATTCACTATTTTCCCTATGAAATTATTCAGTATTGCAACTGATGGCTTGACATGTTCCTTTAGATGTGCCGAAAATGTTGTTTCTTTCTGGCTTTCTAACTCAAGGTCTTTGTACATTTCATTATAATGCACGATGTACATTCCATTATAATGCCTCTTCAGCTAACATTGGGAATTCTCTATTCAGCAATTTTATATCATCTCTTTCATTCGCTTTAGCTACTCTGTATCTGAAAAGAAAGTTTCAGAGTCTCTTCTGACACTCCTTTGGTCTTTAATTTCTCTCCTATCTTTTATAGGACCCATTGCTTTCTTCTTGATGTCAGACTGTGTTAGCCTGGGTAAACTAGAGAAACAGATTCATAAACACACATATGTATATAACAGTTTTATATAAAGGGTGATTGTACTTTAAGAAAACATCCCAACCCAGTCCAGTCCAAGATCATATGTCTAATATTCTCCCATATATCTGATACTAATCTATAAGTCCTCTCCAGACTCATGAAACATGCAATGAGGCCAAATGCAGAATAACCACAAACTAGTGGTAGAAAGTCTTTGGATCCAATGGTGTTGTAAGACTCTCAGCACTGGCAGGATTCTCTGTGTGGCTTCTCTAGGTCCAGGTTTCTGGCTCCATCAGGGTAGGTCCATGTGGCTTCTCCTCAGGGATGTCTCACAGGGAGCCAGCCTGGTCAGTCGAGAGTCTCCCCCTGAGTGAGAGAGTACCTCCTGCTTCATAGAAGGAAGTAAAGAGGTTTTCCAGAGGAGAAGGCCATGCCCACACAGAGGTTCATTGGCTATCTCCAGATTGACAGGCTAGACTCCACACCTACACTCTTAATGCTCAAATTGACACTAGATTCAGTGAATGCCACATATACCAAAGAATTTTAGCAATTTTAAGTAGCACTTTTTAGTAACATTAACAATTTCAAGTTGAGGAACCCCCTGAGAATTTGAATGTCTTAGTCTTTAGACGTGAACACACATACTGAATATTATCACTGTTACCAAGAGCAACAAAATCCATTTCCCCTCCATGTTCTGCATGAGTTCAGTAGCTCAGTATTTTAAGTCAATTAACTTTACCTGCTGAGTGAAGTGTCTTTTAGAAAAAGATTATAAAAGATATTTTCTGATTTTATACATGCAGATGGAAAACATAAAATTTTGTCACATAAAGTTTTCTCGGTATTATTTTTTTCTTCAGAATTATTTTTAAAAGGAAATTCCAAAATTACTTTCATTTTTTTCCATGAAAATGTGTTAATTTATGAAATACCCAGCAAGATGGAAAATTAGGAAGACACCTAATACAGACCATTTACAACAAGATATGAGAAGCGAGAGGAAGAAACAAAATAAGACAAAAGTAGATACAGATGTTTGCGACAATCCCCAGTGAGGACAAAACTTTTCTCACATTAAAGGTTGAGAGACCCAAGAAATGACCCAGAGCTATGCTCTGCACCATTGATTTATTGGGATTAATCCTGGAAAAAGAGACATGAAGAAGAAGGAAAGTTGAAGAGGGGAGGGCAGAAGCAGCAGCAAACCGCTTCTATAGGATGACACACAGAGACATTATTATGTAGAGTGACAACAAAAGGACTCCAGCCAAGAGCTGGTGCAAACTGCAGTCCATTTCTGCATGACCCAAACCCAGGCGAAGTGGAGACCCAGGCCCAGCTGCTACTGTTGCTATATTAAGTGCTTCAGCCACTCCCACAAGCCCAATACATTCTGAAGACATGACCATTTCCAAATGATTCCAGTGTTCATTTCAGTGGCCTAGTAGTACAATGTCAGATAGTTTTGAGAAGGCACAGGAGATATCCGATCGTGGAAACCTGACCTTCAAAGGAAAGGATAGAGATGTGGATTGGCTAGGACAAGAAGTACTACTAGGAGAAGTTGAACAAAATCAAGGAGAGAGAAGAGGCTTGTCGAGCATAGGCTAGCCCACTTGGTGTTGCCACCTTGAACTATTGTAAGCCACCTTCCTTAAAGACAGTGGCCACATGTTGGTGGCAAGTAAACAAATAAAAGTGGTATTCTCCCTTATTTCCCACATTCTCTGGTGACCAGAAATGTGGCCAGTTCACCTCTTCAACCACCCAAATAACAATGACTGAACCCATCCTCTGCCCAGGATTAGCCTGTGTCTTGTAGATTGGGCTCCCAGTGGAGCACCATTTGGTGTCAATTATGTTCAATCAGAAAATGCAGTGCTGGATCCCTGGCCACCCCCGGGTGGGCAAGAGTTCTTTCCATAGTCAGCTATACTCCTTTCAATTGGTCTCTGTACCCAAAAGAGATGCTTCCAGAAAGAAGCCCCCTAACCTCAGCCACGATGTCGGCTGACATGAATTGTATTTGGAACAGGTGCTCAGACCTTAGAGTCTCCAGGCTGCTAGGAACTCCATCTAGCACTATGGCTTCTAACCTCCTTTCCCCACCCTTTGAAACCTTTGAGTTCCTTGGCTGGCAACGAGTGTACACCTGAATCAGATACCCTGTACTCCAGTCTTAATCTTTCTGGGTCTTGCTTCTGTTCCCATTATCTTCTTTCTTTCTTTGTTTTTCCTTTCCCTTCCCTATATTTTAAGATAGCATCTTACTCTGCTTTCCTTTTTTGTCTTCTATTTCTCTTTTCCCTCTCTCATTGTTTATTTTTCTCGGTTCAATTTCCATATTTTTTCTATTCTATTTCCTTCCCCCTGTCTAATTTTGCTTAATTTTCTCTTTAGTTTCCAAGTTATATTTTTCCATTTTCTCCTGTCTTTCTCTTTAATAGTTTGCTGTTTTATTGAGATCATTTTCTTTTTCTTTTTTACACTATGAGTTGGGAGATAGCAATGGTTCCCACATGGTCTGGCCACATTTGCAATGCCTACCAGTGCCACAACCAGATTCCATATCACCTGATCACTGAATACAAGTCAAACAATCCTCAACTTTGCTGCACAGTGAATAAAGTATGGCACATGCAACACGTTCTCTATAATACTTTACGGAATACAGATGGTGAGTTCCTAATAGCACACCAGTCTATGGGTGAAGTCACAATTAAATAATACAATAACATCAGAATGTATTGAAAACAACAGACTATTACATTGCACAGGAAGAAAAAAGAATGAGAAACTCGGGGGTGGGGGTGGGGAGAAAGGGAAACTCAAATCAGTGATCAAAATCCAGAGCCAGAAAACTTTCTCCAGAAGAAATGGCTTTAGAACAACCTGATCAGAAATTTCAAAGAATGGTATTTAGATAGTTTCAATGTCTTGAGAAAAATTTCAGAAACCATAGAAAAAATTAAGAAAAACAGGAATATGTGAAAAATTCAAGAAAACATTACAATAACAAATTGAAACTTTAGATACTGTACAAAACAACAAAGAGAAACCTAGAAGATTAATACTGTGATTGCAAAATGAGCCAATATATTGAAAGGGCATACTGAAAGGACATGAGTATAATTTAATCAATTAAAGGTCACATTATTATACTTGGATAGAAATCTTTCAATATTACTCTGCTTGAGGAAGAATCAGAATAAAAGTAGATAGAAAAGCTGAAGAAAGCATAGGATTAAAGAGGCACCATCAAGAGGGACAACTTAAGTGGGTTAGGAATTTCATAGCAGAAAGTGTCTACTGATCATCTCTTTTGTATACCTCCCTTTAATTTATGACATGAAGGATAAGAACAAACACAAGTCCAACAAGAGTGAACCCTGTTGTCAAATGGCTAAGTTATAGGCTGCTAATCCAATGGTCAGCGATTTGAACTTATGAGTGGCTCCTTGGGATAGAAGAGCTGAGGTTGTGCTGCCATAAAGATGACAGGTGAGGTTTCCTCTACCTCTGTTCTGTTCCGTCACATCGAATCACAATGATTTAAAATCAACACAATGGCTCAACACAAAAGAGCTACTGCTAAGGGTAGTCTTCAATAATAAAACATCTAATTTTTAGAATTTTAGCTTTCTGATATGAGACAGGAGTGCACACACTATTTCAAGTGATATACTTACCCACTTGTTAAGGAATATTTGAAGAAAGCTTTCTGGCTAGCCAATTAGAAGAGATTCCTGTTTGTACTCATGCCAAAGAAAGGTGACTCAACTGAAGGCTTACGTAACAGAAGACTATTATTGGCTTCACATACAAGTTTGCCAAAGATCATCCAACAATGGTAACAGCACCTTACTGACAGGTTTCAGAGATTCAGCCAGCTTCACACAAGAGCATGAAACAAGAGGTATTATTGCTGGTGTCAGTTGGATCTTAGGTGAAACAGGGGCATTCAACTGGGTGAATGACAACAAACATGAAAAAGGAACGCGGATCCCAGAGCGCTTCCCTGTGCTAATGTGTCATGGAAACAGAGCAAAGGAATGATGCCTGGCTATAATCAGGAAAGGCATGTGGCAGGGTTGAATCTTCTCACCACACTTATTCAATCCGTATGGTGATCATGTAATCAGAAAAACTGTGATGAATCATGTAGTAAAAGGCTCGGAGGAAAACTTATTATCGGTCTGCTAGGGGCAGATAACACCAGCATCCATGAAGGAAGCGAGGAGGTTTTGAAGCATTTGCTAATGATGAACAAGTATGAAGTCAAGAAGCCTTCAGTATGAATTACAATTCAAGACCAAAATGCTGACAAACGAACCAATAGGTCACAACATGAAGAAGGGTTGAAGTTGTCAAGGATTTTGTCTTGCTTGTCTCCACAATCAATGCTCATGGAGGCAGCAGTCACGAGATGGAAAGATGGATTTCTTTGGAGAAAGTTGTTACACAAGACTTCAGTGGATGTTCATGAAAGAACATAATTTCTGGGAACGAATGAAAAAATATTTTAAGCACCTCCCAATATCCTCTGACACACACACATGTGACACTACTGAAAATACCACTTTGACACATTCTGTAAATCCAGACTTTATTTTGAAGGTGATGACTTCATTTTTGTTGTTCTTGCTGTTGGGTGCCACTGGATCCCTTTAGACCCTCAGTGACTCCACTGTGCAAATGAATTAAACTGTGTCGAGTCCTGCCCCCTCTTTATAAGCACTCTATTGAGTGAATTGTTGCAGCTCCTTTATCAGCTGATCCTATTGAACATACTTTCATTTTTTACTCTCCCTCTATTTTACTAAGCATGGTTCACCTCTCCAAGGACGAGTCCCTGCTGATAGCATGTTCAAAGTACCGCAGATGAAGTATTGTTTGTTGCCAAGGAGTATCGATGAGTGGAAGTTTCTCTTAGACAGGTTTGAGCATTGTTTAGGTTGCTCATTGTATATTTAATATTTTCCTTCTCTGCAATGATTTCATAGGGGACGTTTACAGCTCTTATAACATTCCATATATCATTTGTATCAAGCTTATTTGTACACATGTTGCTATCTTCATTCACAAAATATTTTCTACTTGAGCCCTTGGTATAAGCTCCTCTTTCCCCTTGCTTTTTTTTTTATAAATCATTTTATTGGGGGCTCATACAACTCCCATCATGCTCAATATATATGTAAATTGTATGCAGATGACATTTGTACACTTGTCACCATCTCACACTTGAAACATCCATCCTCCACTTGGGCACCCAGCACCAGCTCCTTATATTTCCCCTCCCTCCCCACTCCACCTCCCCCATGGACCCTTAATAATTTAAATTTTCTTTTACTTTTTCATATCACACACTGTCTGATATGTTCCATCACTCACTTCCCTATTGTCCATACCCCAGAGAGGAGGTTATATGTAGATCCCTGAAGTTGGATTACCCTTTCTACATCGCTCTCCCAGTATCACCACCATCACCCACTGGTCCTAAAGGGATCATCTGTCCTGAATTCCCCATGTTTCTGGCTCCAGTGTACATCCCCTGGTCTAGCTGGATCTGTAAGGCAGAATTGGGATCATGATAGTGGGTGAGAGGAATCATTTGAGAATGAGAGGAAAGTTGCATATTTCATTGTTACTACACTGTACCTTGACTGGCTCATCTCTTCCCTGCATCCCCTCTGTAAGGGGATGTCACTTCACCTTTTGATGGGCTTTGGGTACCCAATCTGTACTACCCCTCATTTAAAATGATATAATTTTTAGTTCTTTGATGCCTGATACCAAATACCTTCAACCCCTTGTGGTCACACAGGTTAGTGTACTTCTTCCATATGAGCTTTGTTGCTTCAGAGCTAGATGACAGAGTATTTACTCTCAAGCCTTTAAGACCCCAGGTGCTATATCTTTGATAGCCAGGCATGATCATCTTTCTTCACATTTTCTTATGCACACATTTTTCATCAGTGATCATATCAGAAAGGTGAGCAACCAATGTTATGACTTTTAGTTCTTGAAGCCTGATAAGTGATCTCTTTGACACCCTGTGTTCCCACAAGCTGGTGTAATTCTTCCATGTGGACATTGTTGCTTCTGAGCTATATGACTGCTTATTTACTTTCAAGCCTTTAAGATCCCAGAAACTACATCTTTTGATAGCAAGGCACCATAAGCTTTCTTCACCACATTTATCTTCAGTGATTATGTCAGGAAGGTGAGCATCATGGAATGCCAATTCAATAGAACAAAATGTTCTTGCACTGAGGAAGTCCTTGAGTGGCAATCCCATGCCCATCAACTGTCCTAATACTAACCCTATAAGTATATGCATGTTGATCTATTTCCCCACTGTCACATATAAATATATTCACCTTTGTACATGCCTATATCTAGACTTCTATAAATACCCTTTACCCTCCAGTTCTTTACTTGATTTCCTTTTACTTTCCCCTTGTTCCACTATCATGCTCAGCCTCCAATGGGGTTTCAGTATTTTCTTTCTGTTACATAACTCTTGATCAATCCCTATTGGGCCTCTCACACCCATCTTGTCACTGATTTGGAATCACTTGTTGTTCCCTTATCCCTGGGCTGATCAACACCACCTGCTTTTCCCCTCCTACCCATCTTCCATGCCCCCCACCCCTGAAACTATCAGTCCCATTGTTTTATCCTCCAGTCTCTTCATCCAGCCTATCTTATTCAGATAGACCTGCAGAGATAACAATATGTACAAAAAGAAACAGGCATTCTAAGATGAAGCAAGCAAAAGAGAAAATGATGATAACAAAGAACCCTAATGTTATACACACACACACACACACATATATATATATACATAAATAAATGAAAAAAATAACAAAATAAAAACTTATATAGTTCAAGGTCTTTCATGAACCTCCAGGAGTGTCCCCTGGTTGAGTCAGATGGGGTGTCACACCCTGGCCACAAAGTATATCCTTGGCACTCCATCGGGAACTCCATGCTCTGTTGCATACCCTTACTGTTTTGCCAGGTGTAGTTGGGTCAGACAGGGTATTATCCTGATCCTGTTTCTCCATTAGTGACCCTGAAAGGTCTTGAGTCAGTGAGGGTAGCCATATTCCATAATGGGGCTGGCCATATGATCCTGTCTGTGCATCGGCTGTTCTAAGTGGGAATATCATCCTAAAAGCTCAGTGGGCCAGGATGCACTCTATTTTCTCTTACTCCCCCTCATTTGCTCTCGTGTACTCTGGTCAGGCATATCTCACCCCCCAAGGTGCATTTTTCAGTGGTGAGCTCCAAAGCAAACTCCACTGGGGGAAGAGATAGCTGGCCCCATAGTTGGGATTGGGGTTGGGTGTTCAGACCTTCATTGGTTCCCCATTCCATGCAGTCACACTTCATTCACATCCTGTAACACTGGGTTTAAGTTTGGTCCCTCTTCCCCTCAGTGAACTCATGTTGTACATGTCCTTTTGTGCTTGACTAACTTCATTTAGGATAATTTCCTGCAGTTTTTCCCATGTGGTGATATGCTTCATGTATTCGCCTCTGCTTTTCAGCAGTGGATACTACTCCATTGTATGTATGTACCACAGCTTTTTAATCAATTCGTCAGTTGATAGAAATTTGGACTGCTTCCAACTCCTTGCAATTGTGAACTGTGCTGCGATGAGCATTGGAGCACAGATGTCTGGTTGTGGTTTGTTGTTTGCCTCTTCTGGGTATATGCCCAGTAGGGGGATTCCTGGGTCATATAGTGTATATTTAATATTTTCATCAACACTTTTAGTTCTTATCTATGAAATTTTATAATAATATATTATAAAATTATAATTTTAATAATTTATATATATATTATTATATAGTTTTATAATATTTATATATTTGATAACTTTTAGGTCAAATTAATGTTCTTCTGATTCATAGTGACTCCTATATACAACAGAAAAAATCCTGCCTGTTCTTGCTGAATCTTCAGAATCATTGCTGTGGGAGCCAATAGTTGCAGCTACTGTATCAGGTTATTCTATTAAACGGGTTTTTATTTTATGTTCTTAACAGCTAGGAACCCACATACTTACACTTCTACAGATGGGAGACTTCACTAAATGTTAATGAGAAGAAAAATGGTTATTGAGTTGTCAAGAATGTATTAGAGTTGGTGGTGGGATGAAGGAATGATGATGACAAGGGGTTTGTATAGAAAAATAATGTTTGGAAACATATTGTGGTAATAAATGTACAATTCTGCTGGATGTGATTGAACTTTAGAGTGATTTGATGGGCATATTATTCTCAATTAATTAAAAACTTATTTGATGTTTATTCATTTAGTCAAATGAAGTTCATATTATAATTATTATAACTCTGAGACTCAGAAACATAAACATGTTTAAGGTGGTCCAACAGGAGCTGAGAATTTAGCTAAAGTTTGATGGATTCTAAGCCTACCAACTCAGAACCTCCAGGCTCTCCCTGTGTGTGATTCCCAAAGGACAACAACCTTCAGATTGTGCACCAGCAAATCTGTCAACATCTGATTGATAGCATTGTCAGTGGGAGACATTTTGATCCGAAATTGTAAGAGGCTAGACCTTTTGTATCACTTAATGTGCTATCCTTATTTCATTTTTTTCTTGCTTTTTTTCCTCCAGTGTGAGATGCCACAAAATGTCAGAAATAGAGACCCTACTGAGATGAAAAATATCACCAGTTTTACTGTCGTTAATGGGATTTCATTTAAGTCTCATACTCACAGAAGCTGTGAGAATCTTTCTCCGTAATGTGCTTGCTGGCTTTTAAAGGTACAGGCTTCAAAGCCCTCAGGTGGATCCACTCAGGTGGATCACTGGAGATGGTGGAATGGCTCCCTGATTATATTGTTGCACTTAATAGAGTTAAAGAAAACAATTTTAGTGATA
>PVJH01010671.1:0-72775 GCA_004026705.1 Nesogale talazaci | reverse complement strand
ATGGAATGCCAATTTAATAGTACAAAGTGTTCTTGCATTAAAGATGTACTTGAGTGGAGGCCCAACGTCCATCTGCTACATTAATACTAAACCTATAAATATATGCACATAGATATATTTTCCCATCATCATATATAAATATTTTCACATATATACATGCCTGTATTTAGACCTCTAAAAATGCCCTCTGCCTCCTATTTCTTTCCTCTATCTCCTTTTACTTTCCTCTTTTCCCACTACCATGCTCAGCTTTTATTTGGGTTTCAGTAATTTCTCTTGGTTATATTGCCTTCGATCAATCCCTATCAGATCTCTCACATCATCCTTGCCAATGATTTTGGATCACTTGATGTTCCCTTGTCTCTGGGTTGGTCAGCACCACCTTCTTTCCCCTACCTTCCCCTCTCCCATGACCCCCCAGGACCATTGGTCCTGTTTTTTCTCCTCCAGACTATTCATGCAGCCTATTATCTAGATAAACCTGCAGAGATAATAACAAGACATAGCAAGAATCTGAACAACTTTCTAATAGGATAAAAAAGACCAAAAGTTTAAATTTTTTATGAAGTCCAATGTTTAAAATTATTTTTAAGGATACTTTTGAAGTCAATTCTTACCAAACTGGCTGCCATCCTAATCAAAATACCAACAAATATGTTAATAGAAAATGCCAAGCTAATTCTAAATCCATAACAAAATTAAAATACCTACAATAGGCAAAATGACTTTCAAAAATTATCAAATTGAATGATAGACACCTATCTAATTTTAAAATGTTTTATAAATCTATAGTAATCAATGTGGTATTGGCATCACAATTGAATAAATTAATACAACAGAAAAGAGAGTTCAGAAATATATTAACAGCTGACTTTTTATGAAGATACTAATGCAAGTCAATGGATAAAAGAAAATTTTCAACAAATAGAACCATACATAATAAAAACTAATAAATAGGACCTTACATAGTATATATCTAAATGTTAAATTTTAAACTATACATTTTCTAAAATAAATAAAATATTTTGACATGATTTGGATACATATTTCAGAGATGAAATATCCAAGTCAGAAGCCAAACAAATAGATTGACAAATTTAATTTTAATTCAGCAAATTGAAGAGTACTGCTCATGAAAAAATACCATTAAGCAAGCCAGAACTTAGAAAAAAAATTTGAATGAATTAGTAAATACACACACACCATTGATGATTAGCAAAGGATGAGAACTTCTGTATGGATAGATTATTTTTTAACTTCTTATTATGAATTAAATGCTGGTCTACAGAGATCATTTTTCCATTCAATTCATATACATTTTTTGTAATTCATTATCATCCCCACAGTGTAATATCACTTATCCCACTTCCTTCCTATATTTCCTATTCACATTCTTCCTTCTTTCCTCGCCTCTAACTTTTGTCTTGGAGTAAATGCTGCCCTTCTAATTTCAAAGAGTTGATTCTTGTAAGGCATAAATACATGATCTCTAATGTTATTGCTCCCCTTGTGGACAGTCTATTATTTGGCTGAAAATAGAGCCGTTGGCAGTGAGCTCCTTTCCATACATGACTAAGGACCATGGTTGGGGCAATTCACCCTATCTCTTTTTGACCAATAATGTTGATGTTTATTATGATGTTGAGGGCTTGTCCCCCACCACACCCCCATGTTGCTCTACCACTTTATTCCAAACCTCCCAATATGATCTCTTTCAGAGGAGTTGGGTTTCATAGCCTGGCACTATTTACTTCTTCTGGTCTTCTAGTCATACAAACTAATGTTTGTGTAATTGGATACAAACTTTATCGTGGTTCAATTCCTTCCAGATTTTACAATTTCTGCTGTTTCTCCAAGTCCTTGTAGATAGATAATAAATGTTTGCAGACTCTGAACCATTTTGTTTTTATAGTTGAAAAGCATCCATTCATGTCATATTTAATACAAAACCTAAGTGAATAACCTCTCAAATCAATAACTGGTAGGAACATAGTACCCAAAGGCACGTGTCAGTTGTAGCCTGCTGTGTTAACATTTACGGTCTCTCATTTCCTACAAGAGCAGTTTTATGGTTTTGCTGTTTTGCATTAGCTAGAAATCAAATCCGTAGACATCGAGTTAGATGACACTACCTAATTTCTCCTTTGTTAGTAGCAAATCATGCTTCTGTGAGTCAAGGTGAGCCAAAGGACTGCTAACATTTAAACAACTGGATGTATGATTCTAAATTTCATATGCTCATAGGAGCTATTTCCTAACCTAATATACTTACAGTGTTGTTTCTAAAGTCAGAGACTCACCTATCCTGATAAGACCATGGAATATTTAGTTTTTAATTCTTTGCTTAAATTACTTATTAGTATTACATTTTATGCTTTAAAATTTAACTTCCCAGTTTCTTATTTTATTTAAGTGTAATTATTTTGCTTTTAAGGATATTAGTTTTCTGGAGGGATTTAAAATAAACACAAGTAAATAAAATAAAATGTTCAAGAGGCATACAGAGAAAACAGTTACTGTGCCAAAAAAGAATATTGGAAAATGGAAAAATTCAAGCTATAAATCATGTATGTGTTTTTTGAATATTTTTAAATCATAAGGTTCAGATTAAATTGTAATTAAAATTAACATACTAATGTTCATATACAAACAAAGAAGCATTAAAATATTTGGGGGGTTTTGCATCTGGGTTTTTTTAATATGTGAATGTAAAGCAATAAATTTGAGGAGAATTTCTTCTATTTAAATATATATGAAAATTAAAATTTTTCATTTTGCTTTATAGTTCCTGAAAGCCCTTGCCTGTAAAATTAAAGATCATAAATAACATTAGACATTATAAATACTGACTGTCTGAAGGTCTTCGTAGTGTGGTGTCTTGTGTGTTGCTATGAAGCTGGAAGCTATGTCACTGGTATTTCAAATGCCAGCAGGATCACCCAAAGTAAGTAGGTTTTATCAGCGCTTTCAGATGAAAAAGACTCGGAAGAAGAAATTGCACACTTGAGAGGCAACAGCCACGAAAAAACCTTAAGCATCACATCGAACATTAACAGATAATGAAGTCCTAATAAATGGAAGCTTTATCAGAGATATGCCAGAGGATAGGCTCCTCGGTTTGGAAGGCATTCAAAAATTGACTGAGGGGAGCTCCTTTATCACTTTAAAGTCAACCATATGACATGGCGGGAGCAAATCCCATGGGAGTAAAGCCTCTGGGAACTTCATTTGCTTATTGCGCACAAATAAAATCATGGATAGCTGCAAAAATCCACTAATAATTATTGTGGAATGCATGAAATATGGACCTAGGAATTGGAGCATGTCTACTTAAAGTCTTGATGGCTAAGCCTCACCTGATTTTTCTTCCCAACCTCCCCTAGGGGAGCCATGGGAAGGGACAACATCTCTCCCTATTCTGCTAACTAACATTTCCCCACTGGACTCTGGTCCCAAACCTGGTGTACTTTTCCAATACAGATATTTTTATCCTTTTAGAAGTCCATGGTACTTCCAGTATTCTTCTCCAGTACCACGATTCAATTGCATCTATTCTTCTTAATCTTCCTTATTATGTCCATCTTCCACATGTATATAAGGCAATTTAAATTACTATGGCTTGGGTCATGCACACCTTTGTATTCAAAGTAACACCGTTGCTTTTTAATATTCTAAAGAGGTCTTGTGCAGCAGAAGTACCTAATGCAGCTCGTCTTTTGATCTCATGACTGTTGCTTCTATAAGCATTCCATAAGCATTGATTGTGGATGTAAGCATGACAAAGTCCTTGACAACTTCAATCTTTTCTCACTTGATTACGGTGTTGCCTCTTGATCTAATTGTGAGACTTTGAGTCTCCTTTTCATTGAGTTTTAATGCATAATGCAGGCTGTAATCCTTGATCCTCATCACCAAGGGTTTCAAGTTCTACTTTCTTCTATCAAGCAAAATTATGTCATTTGCCTATTACAGATTGTTAATAAACCTTCTTGGAAAACAGATGCCACATTCTTTTTAATTGCATTAGTTTGGGTATACTAGAGAGACAAATCAATAAATATTCACATGTGTATAAGAAAGAACTTTATAGACAAGAGCCATTGAATATTGAGAACACATCCCCGCCAGATCAAGTTCACAAGTCTGATATCAGCCCATAAGTCCAATACCAATCTATAAAATCTTTTTCAGATTCATGAAACACATGAAATGATGCCAAATGCAATCATCTCTATCTTGTCAGTACAGAGCCTCCCAGGGAGTGAGCCAGTGTCCCACTTCCAGCAAGCTATTTGTAGTCATAGTGGCTACAAATGAGCTCATCAGTGTGCAACATGACTGACAGGCTAAAAGCCACCCCTTCACTCTTAAGACGCAAATCGACCACAGATTATGTAACTAACACATTCATAAAATCCAGTTTATCTGATGATTTGCTCAACATACAGATTGAAGAATTATGGTGAGAGATACAACCTTGATGCATATCTTTCCTGATTTTAAGCCATGTAGTATTGAGCCATGTACAAGGTCCACAGGAGCACAATGAAGTGTTCTGGAATTCCTTTTCTTCTCAAGCCTACCCTTCTTGTGTTTGTGATTATCCACATAGCCAAGTGCCTTGGCAAAGTCACTAACACCTAAGTAAACACGTTTTTGGTTTTCTTTGCTTTCAGCAGAGCCATTTAACATCAGCAATGGGGTCACTCTCTCTATGTTCTCTTTAGAATCTGGCCTAAACCACTCTCAACTCCCTGTCAATGTGCTTCTGTAAGTTTTATTGCTTGAACTTCAGCAAAATTACTCTTGCATGTGATATTGTCCTGTAAATTGTGCATTCTGTGATGTCACCATTCATTGGAATGGGTACAAATATGGATCTCTTTCAGTCAGTTGATCAGCTGTCTTCCAAATTCCCTGGCACAGACAAGTGCTCCCAGGATGCCATCAGCTTTTTGAAACAATTCCATTGGTATCCTTTTAATTACTGCAGCTTTGTTTGGGGCGAATACCTTCAATATAGTTTAGATTTCTTCCTTCAGTATCATTGATTCTTGCTCGTATGGTGTCTCCTGAAATGGTAGACTATCAATTAGTTCTTGACCATTCTGTGTATTCTTTTTCAATCATTTCATTGGGAAATCATACATCTCTTATCACGATCTTTGCATATATCCATGTGTCAAGCACATATGTTGCCGTCATCATTTAAGAAACACTTTCTTCCAACTTGAGCTCTTGATATCAGCTTCTCATTTTTTTCACTCCCTCCTCCACCTTCTATCCCTCAAGAACCCTTGATAATTTATAAATTATTACTTTGCTTTCTTCATTAATTAATTGATTACTGACCACAGTTCATCAAGTCTTCTGTCATTTGTGTTCAATGCAGTAATGCTGTTTTGTTGTGAAGTTTTCAATATTCAATGCGATATACTCAGTGTTGTATTCCAACTCAGGGATTTGTTTTAACGTTTTTCAGATTCGATAAGAACTTACCTATGGGCAGTTAATGGTCAATTCCACCATCAAACCCTGGCCTGAATTTAGTAGCTAGTACTGAGTTTCTCCATCATCATTTCCCACAGATGGATGTGTATGGTTATCATTGTGCGGTTGACAAGAAGTATTTGATATGAAAAAGTCGCTGGTCTCGCAAAATTCTGTCATGCAATGTGCAACTTTGATTCTATCACCTAGGCCAGATTTTCCACTATCACTTCTCCCGCTTTGTTTCCAATTGTAGCATTCCAATCATCAATAAATATAAATACATGTCAATTGCATGTGCAATCAATTTATGACTGAAGAAATTGATAGAATTCTTTAACTTCATCACAAGTTTTACTGGTTGGTATGTAAATTTGAATAATAGTTGTATTGACTGGACTTCTTTGAAGGTGAATAGATATTGTCTTATCAAACAGCAAGGTAGATCTCAAAATGTCATTTTTGACTGAATGCAACTCCAATTTTTTTAACTGTCAGCATAGTAAAGCATATGACTTTCTAATTCAATTGGACAATATAGTCCATTTCAGGTCACTAATACATATAATATCAGCCATTGCGTGTTCCATTTCATTTTTTTAATACTTCTAGTTTTAATAGAATTGGAACCCCAGGGCGACTCAAACTAAGCCCAGGTGGGCTTGATTCAGTCAACTGGGTCAACCAATACTTTCAACTATCCCTCACCAGTCAGAAGTTTAAATACTTTGGCTGCAGGACCACCGGCTCCTTTTTCCTTTTTGTCCTTCTGCCTTCTTCCCTTTGGACCCTGTCTCGGTGCCCGCTGTGCTGTGCTGCAGTCTCTCTGGCTTCAGAACACCACCTGTGGGCATGCAGTCCTATGAGGTTGCATCTGTTCAGTGGTGCGCCCCAGCAAGGTTTACGCATGGTTCACACACTGTTTGGCACACTTCTCTGAAATAGCCATGTCCTCCTTTGAGACTAAAACCTGAGACTTCTCTTCTTTATTAAAACTCACTTGGATCACAAAACAGGCTTCGGCATGAATTCTTTGTCCAGCAAAGCCAAGTACCAAGGTATATTCCACCTGAGAAATCTAACACTTCTAAGACAGATAAACACACCATAATTCAAATGTATCAATTCTTCTTCATTCTTCCTTATCCAATGTCCAACATTCACATGCATATGAGTCAATTTAAAATACCATGGCTTGGGTCAGGTGCACCTTAGTCCTCAAAATACCATCATAGATTTTCAACACTAAAGAAGTCTTCGAAAGCAGATTTACTTGATGCAATGCATCCTTTGAACTCTTGACCACTTCTTTAATGGACTCTGATTATGGATCATTGGCAACTTCAATTTTTTTTTCATTTATCATGATGTTACCTATTAGTCCAAGTATGAGGATTTTGATCTTTTTCACATTGATGATAGCAATCTTTAGTGAAGACTGCAATCTTTGATCTTTATCAGCAAGTACTTCAAGTCCTCCTTAATTTCAGGAAGCAAGGTTGTGCCTTCTGTGTATTGAAGGTGATTATTAAGCCTTGCTTCCATTCTGATACCATTTCTTTCTTCATATAATCCATCTTCTCTGCTGATGACTTCAGTATTCAGATTGAATCAGTATAATGAGAGGATACAGCCCTGATGCACACATTTTCCCAATGTTAAACTATGCAATATTCCCCTGTTCTGCTTGCAAAATTGTCTCTTGATCCAGGCACAAATTCTTCAGGGGCACAATGAAGTGTATTGAATTCCATTTCTTCTCAAGCCTATTCTTTTCATGTTTGTGATGATCCACAGAGTTTAATACCTTGCCATAGTCAATAAAACATGCTAAACATCAATCTGGTATTCTCTGCTTTCAGTCAAGGTCTATCTGATCTCCCTTCTTTGACGTCCTCTTCTGAACCTGGCCTGAAGCTCTGGGAGCTCCCTGTCAAGGTACTGTTGCAACAGTTTCTTTGGAGTAGGAATAAAGATGAATCTCTGCTAGTCAGTTGGTCAAACAACTTTCTTCCAGTTTTCCTGGCATAAACTAAATATTTCAATTGCTTCATCAGTTTGGTGAGATTTGCATTCATATTCCATCAATTCTTGAAGGCTTAGTTTTCACTAGTGTCTTCAATGTAGCTTGTATTCCTTCCTACAGTATCATTAGTTTATAATCATGTACTATTTAGTAAATGGATAAATATGGACTAGTTCTTTTTTGGTATAGTAATTCTATGTATTCTTTCCAACCTCTTTATTGTGGCATGGCCATATAATTTTTATTTGTGTAGGCTCTTGGTGGATACTACCCCCTCTGTATCCCTAATCTTTCTGCTATCATTAAAAGGAGTATGAACGCAAATCATTGAGGGATACTAGAAGCAGATAGTACATATTGTTACTTCCTATTGACAGATGGACACAAAGAATATTTGGGGTCAAAATCATTCCTGCTCTCTTGGGGGGAAAGGGCTTTACCATCCACTTAAGAGTCCATATTGAGCAGGGTTAAGTTGATTCAGATATTGGTGATCCTAACTATGGAAATCTTGGCTTAGTGTCTTCAATAACTTGATGGCTTCTGAAAAAGACAAAGCAGGTAAACAGCTTAATAAGGGTAGAGCAAGAGCTAAGGAGTGGTGATGCCCATTGAATTGTGAGTTAGTCTCACATTGGAAGATTCCAAAGGAAATCTCAGGAGGTATTCTTAACACTGGATTGTCAGGCATAGACTGCAAACCTACTTTAAACAAAGGAATTATGTGAAAACATTTATGAAATTAAAGACTGTTGTGGATTTGAAGTAAAGTTTTCTGCAGAGCTCTCATCTGTCTCTGAGAGCTGACAAAACACCATCGTAAGGCCATCTAATGGGTCACATCTTCCTCCATTTGATCTGAGTCTGAGAAGTTGGTTCCCATGATTTCCACAGTTTTACCTGTGAACACTGAGTCCATGCACTCTGTTAAAGAACTTTAATGACAGTAGGGAGAGAGAGAATTACTGGTAAAGGGCCCTTCCAGACTGGCAGTAGTTGGAAATTGGGGGATCCATCCTTCCAAGTTTGTATAAGAACTAGGTCTACAGGAAGGCACAAGGGGGTAGTTTTTCCTCCCCTTGCATCTAGATAAACCCTTATTGATGGAATGCCTCTTGGTATTGGCCCACTCTTATGATATATTATTGTATAAAGGACACTTCAGCATCTATAGTAGGTACCATTATGGAGAAGGGGTGCCCATGTAAAACTTCACAGGGGTTTAAACATTTAGGGTAAACATGAAGCAATTCTCAAGGGTAACACCTATTAGCAGTGCATCTTTCCAGTTAATCTAAGTCTCCTGTGTCAATTTCCTGAGCATCAATTTTAAATGTTGGTTAATTCCCTCTACTTTCCCTAAGGATTGTGCTCTCCATGCACTGTGCAGATGATAAGTTATTCCAAAGTGTAGAGATACTGTTTGAGTAATTTTAGAAATGAAAGCAGGCCTATTATCACTTTGCAGTGTTTAGGAAAACCCAAACTGAGGGATTATTTCCTGAAGTAACCTTTAAGTTACTTCATGAGTCTTCTCAGTGTGGGTGGAATGTGCTTCAACCCACCAAGTGAAGATGTCTATGAACACTAGAAGATATTGGAACCCTTGGAAGGCTGAGACTGGAGTAAACTATACCTACCAATCTTCCCCAAGGTTAGGTCTTTTGTGTTGAGCAGGCTGAGAAAGATGACTTCTAAGTGGCCCCCTGGGCAAGTTAGACAGTGGCAAGTTGGAAAGTGAGAAGTTACTGACTTGATAATTAAGGCTAAATTGGTCCCACAGAATTGTTGTGGACCACAGAACTTAGTGATCAGGGTTAAGGAAGGTTTATAGCTAAAATGAGTGACATCATGGAAAGCTTTTGCTACTTTCCACTTTACTCCTTGTGGCAATAGTAAAAATTTTACTATTTTTCTCCCACTGTACATCAGGTTAAAGGCAGAATTCTTGAGTTATGGCCTGTTCCACTTTCTCGGGAGAGGAAGCTGGTTCTGGGGAACCAGCATTTATGCATACTAGGGTGTTTGTGCTGATCTGGCTGCTCTGTCAGCTGTTTGGTTTCCCATGGCAACTTCCAAGTCTCCCTTCTGGTGCTTATGGTAGTCCACTAAATCCATGGCAGCAGGGTTTTGGACAGTTTCCAGAAATGCTCTAATTTGTCCCCCATACTTAAAGGGACATCCCAGTGTGGTTAGATATCCTCTCCCTTGCCAGATGGAAAACTGTGCATGAAGAACTTTAAGTCCATATCTCCTGAAAGCCCATATCTAGAATCTATGTACAGAGTTCATCCTTTCCCCTTGACTAGCTTGAGGTCCTGTGAAAAAGCTAAGTTCAACTAGCTAGTCTGGGGTTCCTAAAGGCAGGGGATTGGCTTCCATGACGTGATCATGGGAAATGATAGCATATCTAGCCATGCACACTTCGTCATAGCAGCCACCATCAGAGAATCAGACTGTGCTATAGCCAGCTGTTTGTCTTTAAGGTCTGACTGAGGCAGGTTAATAGATAATAGCTCAAATCAGGAATGATAGGGTTCCCATTCATGCCTAGGGTCAGACAGTAAGGTAGCTAGGCTGCAATCATTGCAAGTTTGTACTGTGATGTCAGGCTTCTCCAAAAGAAGGATTAGGTATCTTAATGGATAATTATCAAAAGTCAATTAGAAAAAAAAAAGAGAAATAAAAGTCAATTAGAGCCTTTGCCTTGTAGAATGTTTGGAGATCTTGTGGTTCATTGGGATCTCTAATGTGCCTCCTGTAGTAAACGTAACTGCTTCTTGGACCAGGACTGCCATGATAGACAGTGCACCGAGGCAAGATGGCCAGAGAGCTGAGATAATTTCTTTAATAAATATGCCACTGATTGAGACAGGTCTCCATTTTTTTGTATTAGCATTCCCAGAGTGACTCTCTTTCTCTCACAAACATAAAGAAAAAGCTTCTTTGTAGGGATTGGAAGTAACTCTTAAAGCAGAAGATTCTATATTGGTCTACTGCAATGTTTTGCTCTGTGCCCCATGGGAGGGTTTCATGTCACCATCTTCTTTTACGCTCTCATATAATGGTTTTGCCAGGAGCCCATTTTGGGGAATGCACATTCTACAAAATCAAGTGATTCCTAGAAATGCTTGTAGCTGTCTCTGCATATCTGCCTCAGGTCGCTCCACCATTAATCTTACTCATTCTGAGGAGAGCCCTTTCTTTCCTTTTGATAAGACTACTGCTAGGTATGTTAGTTCTTGCTGCACTAGCAAAGCTTTGGGTCTAGAGACTCTATAGTCTCTACCCAGAAGTTTAGAACTTGTGTAGTATGGGTATGGAGCGTTTGAGTGGTAGAGCAGATGAGGAGGTTGTCCACATATTGTAGAACAGTGCCTCCTTCTAGAGTAAGGGCTAAGTCTTGAGGGCTTACCTGAAGATATGAGCACTCTCTCTGAAGCTCTGAGGTAAGACCGTCGACTAGAGCTGTTATGAATGCTCCTGATCTGACTTGCACTCAAAAGCTCCCGGTGAATGACTGCTACTTTCATATAGCTGATAGCCTTTTGCTGTCCATTCGTCACACACACTAGAAAATGTTCCCATGCCCACCTGTTGGTAGAATCAATATAATTCCAGGTGGGGTTCATTGGAGGTACAACTATTTCTCCTTTTAGACAGTTATAAATCTTCACATGTAAACTACCTGCAAATTACTTAGTTTCCTTCAGTACTTGCTCTTTCTCAAAATCTGTCATATTTTGTCCTAGAATTATGATTGCAGCCTTCCAGACCAGGTCATAGGCTGAAAGGTATGTATGTACTGCAATGGATTCTCTGAGTAGTCCCCTAGGTTGCTCTTAATTTGTTTGAATTCAGTTAGGGGTAAAGGCTGATGAATCAAATTCCCTGGCTGCCTCTACCAAAGGTAGAACTTTGGAACCCTCTCCTTTCTCAGGGTCTATAGGATCAGTTTCAGAGGGCAGGGTAGGTGGCGTAGGGACTGAGAGACTCTCAGTTGGGGTCACTGGACACTTTATAGGGCCTTTGATATATTTGGAACAAAGGTCTTTACTGTTTCTCAAGAGAAGGATGCCTAACATAAGGGATTTCAACCCACTTTCCCAGCACCCTGCATAAAAGCTCTAACTGTATTAGAATAGGGAGGGAGAGTGTGCCATGCTTTGGCCAGGATTCCCCACCACCTAGAATATACTGGGGCCAGACGGAGTTCCAAAAGAACACTAGTGTCCACTTTTGTAGTGTCTGTTGCTCTAATCTAGGTCAGTTAGGTTACAGTACAAAACCGTTCCCTAGGGAATGAACTCCTCTTTGCCCATCTAGAAAACAAACAACAAAATATTAGAGAACTCAGCATCCCAGGGTCATAGCCAGAGATTTCAGTACTCTGGAACCTGAGAGCCTCAGACAGACATCTTCATCCTTGGTGACCCTTGGCTTTTCATAAGGAAGAATTCACACCAAAGCCTGGTTTGTGATCCAAGTGAGTTTTTATAATGAATAGAAGTTTCAGGTTTTACACAGACACTTTCAGGGTACCTCACACTCTCATGTGGTGACCTGAAGTCAGAGAAACCTCACGGCTGAGGAGCAGCTGGAAAAGAGGGAGGTGGGCTCCTGATTCTGACTTTTCAGGGCACTTCACTGGGAGGCATGGTTGATGGTACGGGTTGATGTCATTGACTGAATTAAACCAGATTGGGGCCATCCAGGTGTACTGACTTCTTGCCTCAAAGGCTTGAATTTGTGCATGTCTTCTAGCCTTAATCACCTTCTGGGAACCTTCTGGAAGCCCTGACATGTAGGAGGATAGCCCTAGTTTCTGTCTCTAGCTGCCTAACATTTCCACCTCTTTTGTACATAAGATTCCTAACAGTTTCTTTTCACTTATTATCTCTTCTTCCCTTTACAGTTTCCAATTAGTAGTTAACAATAGCAATACACCAATAACCACCACATGAAAAAACCCACAAACAAGTAATAGGAGGATAGGCTGACCTAGTAGGTAGCTGCCCAGTGCTTAACTCAATTTGTTTTTCATTTGCATTCTGAGATGGTTACAGAAAATTAGAATTCCCTTAACAATGAAACAAAGAGTCTGAATATATGCATATATATATATATATATATATAAAATCTTTCTCAATTTTATCTGCCAGAAGACCTAGAATTGAATTGACCCTGCATTCATCACTGCCAAAGCTAACTCTCAAAGAGATAAAAAATTTTCAATTGCTTCTTTCTTGCATATTAGATTCTTTTAGCATATGAAAGATAAAAAGACAGTGTGTTCCAGGAGATAAAAAATGTTTTTTATGTTAGAAAACCTGTCATTTATCACATTCGTAGACTACAGGAGAAAAAAAAAGATTGATTCAGAGTAAGTATTTATAAAGTTCAAAATCCACTCTAGATTAAAGAACAATTCTTACACAATAGGAATAGAAGGAAATGGGCTTGACTTGAATAAAAAAAAAGTGTAACCTGGTGTTACAGTAAACACGATGATGTTTTAATCTAAATGATGAAAAGTTAGAAACATTTTTTCTTTAAAATTAAGGGTGGAAGGGGCTGAGCCCCAGTGGCGTAGTGGTTGTGTGCGGGACTGTGGCCCACTGGGATGGAGGTTCAATTCCAGCTCCACAGGAGCAAAGGCTGGGCCTCCTACTCCCACCACCAGGGGCAGTGATGCTCCCCCCAAAAAAATTAAGGGTGGAGAAACCATATAAATTTTCACCTCTTTTAATGGGCTTTGTATTCAGTAGTTAGTCTGTGTACTTTTCACTTAAGGATAAGCCATTTGAATAATGGATACAATAGATATCCAGGCACAGAACCAAGCCGCTACGGAAACTGGATCTTTGCTAGGGCAAGCAGTATAAATGGTCTAATAAAAGGCTCTAAGAAAATTTGTTCTTTTGTTTTGCTTTGTTTTTGGAGCAACACTGCCTAAAAATTTGTTCCATTGAATGGAAGATATAAGTCAGATCACTACCTTACTGTATTTGCCAAAACTAAATCCAAATTAATGAACAACTTAAGTTTGAATAGCGAAATATTAAAACTATAGAACTTCAAGATGAAGAGGACTTTCTTACACAAGACACACTTTAACACTTTAACACTTTAATACTATACTAAATAACAAATAATTTAAAGGTAATACTCCCAAATTCAAAAAGACAACAAACACAAAATTTTCTCAAAATGAAAATGTTTTATATCAAGTAAAAAGTAAAAAAAAAAACATAAAAACATAAAATTAAAATCAGGGAAATGCAAAACTACTATCACTGACATCTGATAGCCAATAGATTAACAAATATAAAGACCTTTTGAAAGACCATATGTTAGCAAGGAAGTAGTGCAACAAGAAAACTGCTAAGGAGGAAATAAATTGATATGCTTTTGAGATGGAGCGCCCCTCTGGGAAAGTTTGTATTGTCTTGTAAACCCCCGGCACAGCTACACAGCCTAGACAGAAAGCCCACAGCCACAGAGCTGACTTCCTCTCACGATGACCCCATGGGATGGAGCAGATCTGCTTTCTTGGATTTCTGAGGCTGTTAAGCTACATGGGAGTAAATAGCTTCATTTTTTTGCCCCTCCTATTTGTACTTCATCAATTCTGATTCTTAAACATAGTGATGATTGTTATTTCTATAACATGAAAGGAGAGAAACAGTGACTATCTAAGAATCGAATATATTTAGACTATCAATTATTGTGCTGGTAATAAACAAAGATTATTCAGAACAATCAATGAATGTTAGTGATACATTATTTATGGAAAAACAATTTAAAATGTCTGAAAAACATGGAGTGATTCTGTTTTGTAGTGTTCACCATTTAGTAAACCTAACTGATCTGCTTTTCATGGGTACATATTTGTGTGAAGAGGCTCTGGTTGTGCAGATGGTACAGCACTCGATGGGTGACCGGAGAGTCAGCTGTTAGGACCCAAGATGTGACAGTATGTTTCTAAAAAGATTTGTAGCTATAGAAACTGTGTACAGCAGTTCTCCTCCATTCTGTATGGTCACCATGCGTCAGAATTGACTCAACAGTACTTTGTATGTGAAAATACTATTTTAAAAAAGGCAAAGAGGCAATATATAATTAATTCTGGATAATGATCATCTCTACATGTATCAGAAAATGTGCAAGGCACATAGATGTGATCTTACGACCAAATCTCCAGGTAAGTGAATTATTTGTTTTCAAGTCCCCTTCACATACTTATTAAATTATCCATCAAAGATATGGGTAATTTAAATTTCCAGGTAATTTTAATTCACAGCAGGTTTGAGAATTACTGTACTGGTGTAATTGGACTTTAAAGTTTAGAGCAAATGAGCTTGATGATCCTGAAAATTGACTTTTTTATCAGAAAAGTTCTCTTCTAAAGTATTTTGATGGCTAAAATAAAATATCTTGGATTTCATGACTGATCTTCCAAGATCTTTAGGAATATATTGACATACAAACACAGAGTATTATAAGCAACACGAAAGAGTCCTTGGAAAAAACATACACAAGCACACAGCTATGTCTGTACAAATGTATTTTTGTATTCTTTTGAAGGAATAAACTAAATCTGTTCTTGTGCCACCCTAGAAAAGGATGAAGCAAAACTTCATCCTCTGTTGTATAGATACCCTGATTTTCCTTTGTTGCAAATTTTAAGATTTACCTTTAATGGCCATGTTAGTTCAATTATTGATCACTGTCATTATGATAATCTACCTACCTTGAGAGTGACCATTGTCTATCTTGAGTGATACAAACAACTCAAACACAAAAGGTTGAAGTCTACTGTGGTTCCTGCTTCAAAAAATTCAGCCAAGGGAAACTCTACTGCCGTGCTTTGCTTTAATTATGCTTATTTATATTTTTCTTGTAAACATACACAAAAATCCACAACCCAACTAAAGAGTTTCTACAAGTGCAATTCAGTGACATTTATTACATTTTTGAGTTGTTCATAAAGTAAATTTGTTAATTTTCTAGCTAATATTTTGAAGTAGGTTCACCTGATTCCATACAGATAATTCTTCAAATGATTTTCTGCTCAAGGCAAACATTCTTTACTAATGAAGGTAACATATTGCTTGATTTTAAGAAGACTTTAAGGGCCATTTTTGGTTTAAACTTCGAAGCTTATATCCAGACAAAATTTCATGGGGTTCATCTAACTCTCAGGGTACCAGAAAAAAACCAACTGGATTTTGTATTTTTCTCATTTTAAGGACAATTCTTGTATAGAATTCTGGATCAAAATGCTCAGCAATGATAGACAAGTACCATGCAATTCTTCTGGTTTCATGGCAAAAGTGGCAGTTTTTCATACAGTCAATTGGGCACACATTCCATAATCTCCTCTTATCTCTGATTCTCCTTTCTCTGTTGTTACAGGTTAAAAAAAAAAAGATAGATTATCATGCCTTTCAAGATAATTCATGGCTGCTTGTAAGCTTTTAAGATCTGAGGTGCTATGCAATGAAGTAAAAGCTAAAACAAAAGCACTAAACACATTATTAAATTAACTGGCACATCTCATGAAACTATGACTTGAAATGGCCAAAGGATCTACATTCAATGAAGTGTTTGGTTACATAAACAGTATCAGCAGTTAGGCTTTTATTTACTTATTTTGTTATTGTAAATTTTCTTTCACATAACCTTCTTCGATTCTACCTTCTATAGATATGAAACTTCTTGACAGCAATTACAATAATAAGCTGTGCAAGAAACAAAACGACTCACTTTATTGGGTTTATGCCTACTTGAAGCAAGTCTATAGGACTGGGTACAACTGTCCCCATGAGTTTCCAAAATGGTTACACTTTAGAGGAGTAGAGAGACTCGTTTTTCTCCCACAGAATGCTAGTAGTTTCGAACTTCTGACCTTGGAATTAGCAGCTCACTCTAGGACCATTATGTCACCAGGGCCCCTACCACCTCTACCTAATCAATGTGATGTTTCCATCACTGTTAGTCTCACCTTTTTTCTTCTGTCCCATCCCCGGTAACTTCTAATGAACCCTAGTCTATGCATTTTTCCTTTTGGTTTTTTTTTATATGTTAGGTAATAACTCTGAATAAGAGTGAAGTACCTTTTATGAATTGTCTACATCCATACTAAAGCAAAATCTAAAACTCACTGCCCTTTCAGTTGAGAGCAGCCCTGGAGAATTAGGTAAAATTCCCTCTGGGATAGTTCTAAATAGTAATGCTTTAAGGGAGTTAGAAGCCTCCTTTTTCTCCCACAGAGTAGCTGGTACTTTTAACTGCTGATCTTGCAGTTAGCAGCCCAACAAATACCCATTCTGCCATAGGTAATGCTACATCAATCTGGCTTCCTGAATCAAAGGTCGTATGAATCAGTTGATTATGTATTAGTTTGGGAGAACATAAACAAAAGTCCAGTTCTGAATCAGCTGGGAGCTCTCGGTAAACCTGAACAAATCATCTAGTCTCACTTTTCCTAAGTGTTTGTATCTATACAAGAAGAGGATGGCTTAGAATAATGTTTTCCTAACTTACTTTGTCCTAGTAGCTATTATCATCATATTTCCTCCCCAAAATACAATTCCCCTGTACTAATATTTACTTAATAGAGTTCCTGGGGATAGTTTTGACAAGATGGCAGACTAGGCAGATAAGCTATGTAGGTTTCTCTGAGAAAGACATGAGAAATCAGATGAAACAAATACAAATAATAATCCGGGAACCGTGAGCTTCAAAGGAAAGGAGGAATAAATGGATCAAATACCAACTTAAAGAAAATCTAACGAATAAAAATCATGAATAGGAAAAGAAAGAGTTGCCAATTGTCAACTTGCCTAATATAGTATGGTCATTTTGAATTTTTGCAAGCAGCTCTCTGATTGGCGTTAACAACAAAATAATTATTTCCTCTCATTCTTGTCAATGCAAGTGCCCACACTAATAGATAGAAACCAGAAATTAATCAGAGATATACTTCTCAGTCACACTCATACCTCCCGAAGGTACACTTATTGGACAAACAAACCACTCCTGCTGGACCCGTTCAATGGAAGACAGTAGCCAACATCACACCAATCTACCGTTAACTGCACTATGCAAACATCAGCGCGCCAAGCATACATTTCCAACCTGCATCACTCTAGGACACAGGTGGTAAGAGTACCTTGATCTAGAGAGAAGAGTAGGTATATGCCCGATTCAGTCAAATATATCAAAATAAAATAAATCGGGCTGAGCCCCGGTGACGTGGTGGTTGAGCGTGGGACTGCGGCCCACTGGCTTGGCGGTTCAAATCCAGCAGCAGGAAGGCTGGGTAGCTCCAATGACTACCAGAGGGCAGTGATGCCCCCCCCCCCAAAAAAAAATAAAATAAATCAGTACAATAAACTAAAAACAGCAAAACCTGGAGTTCCTTGACAAGATGAAGATCTCAGTAAGTAGCAGGGAGGGTCCATAGGATGAATACCCTGCTCTATATGGTGAGAACTTCAACGTAAAGCTTAGTTTCTTAAAATGGGAGAGCAGCAGCACCTACTCACAGACTCTATCATTGAGCAGCAGCATGAGCTGTTTCTGCTGGCCCTGCTCTTCTCCAGCACAGCTGACTCCTCCTGGGCCCGCAGGCAACCGAACCAACTAAATGTCTTAACTTGCTGCTCTGTGGGAGGCAGGTTTGCATGGGCAGCTTAGTGAAGGCATGATCACTACCTTAGTGTGTTAGTCCAGATTGACTAGAGAAACCAATCCACTTGTCAATTAAGCACACCTTTTTTCCTTACCGCAGAGAGATTCATTGATATTTTATAGCAAAATACTGGAAAGAGTTGCCAAAGTAAAAATGGGTTACTTTTTCAAGTGTCTCTCTGTAGTATACAATGTTGGCAGATACTTTGGAGAAAAAGAGAAATAAAAAAAATTATCCATTCCAAAGAAACCCAGCCTCTTATTATTAGCATTATTTTATTTTATTCTCACTCTTCTTCCCCTCACTACCCACTTTATCCACCTCTCTCCTCAATTTTTAAATCTCCAATTCTATCTCTCCTACATCATCAAAGTACCAAATACCTGCACACATGTGAGAGTTGGGATTATTATGCCAACTAGGCTAATGGGAGCTTGTGGTAAGAGTTTGTTCAGGTCACTGCTTGATTGGAGGATGACTTAAATAAATAAAACTGCCAGCATTCCATCACCCTCTTGCTCCCTGATGATCAAACCAGTGTGGTGCTGCTCTGAAAGTGGAAAAGACACAGAGAGACTCCTGCCAGTGCTGAGATGTTTCTATGACCAATGGAAACAGCTGATGGAACCTGGACCCTGAATTCTGGAAACGAGGAGCCATGAGGGGACCCTGGCCAGAACCAGGACTCTGCACCCACTGGCCTGTGACTTCGTGAGTCGGAAGGAGACTTTATAGACTGGTATCAGACATGTGGGCTAGTATTGGATTTAAGACTTTGAACTGGACTTGGTTGGGATGCTTGCTCAATACTCCATTCCTCTTGTATATAAAACTTTCCTTATACCCCTTTGCATGTTTATGATTTTTTTCTCTAGTCTACCCAGATTAACACAAACGTCATGAAAGATGAGATGATAAGTATTCAAGAAGCTCAACAATTCCCAAAGTAGGTAGACCCCACCAAGAAAATCTCCAAGATATATCATTATAGAACTTTCCAAACCCAAAGACAAAGAAAGAATCCTGAAAGCAACTTGGAGAAAGTAGTCACTTATAAAGGATAACCATGAAGTCTTAACTTTGAATCTTAGCAGAGACCATGAAGGCAAAAGACAATAGCGTAATAAATATGAAACTCTGAGAGGAGACAAAATTGCCAACCAAGAATTGCATAGCCAGCAATGTACACGTGCGATGCTAGATGCCGTTGAGTCAGCCCTCCACCCAGAAGTACCCTACGCACCACAGACCCTAATGCTGATTGGTCCTGCTACATCTTCACAATCATTCTTATGCTTGAGACCATTGTCATTATGGCACCAGTCTATCTTCTTGAGGAACTTCCTTTCTTTTGTCGCCCCTTTACCAGGAAGGATGCCCTTATCTAGGGTCTGGTCTCTCCTAACAATATACCCAAGCTTGGTGAGATAGAGTGTTACCATTCTTCCCTATGGAGCATTCCGGCCTTGCTTCTTCCAAGACAAATAGGTTTGTCCTTTTAGCAGTTCTTCATACTTTCAACTTTTCAATTTTTAATGGACACACTTTCTTACCAAGATACGGGTAAGGAGGAAGCAGACTTTTGGAAATCTTAAAACTTTCAAACTAAAGATTAGTTTGGTGTTAGACTTCATTAACTTTGCCATAGCTTAAACCCCATTTTCTATAGCGAATATGAGTCCAAGGATATTAAATATGCCTGTGCTCTGTCCAATAGAATAGAGCAGATAAGAATCCTGTAGGAAAGTGTGCATCCACAGCAGTGAAAGCAACATGTGCACAAAAGCCAAGGCAGGAGAAAAGGTGGAGCCTATATGTATGAGATTTTCAATAGCTGTGTGCAGGTGTAGAGTGCATTCTGGATTGGTACTTTCCTAATGTTGTCAGGATTCTGAAATTTCGAATGTTCAATAATGTTTTGGCTTACTGGAACTGTGTGTGCATTGTGTGTTGTAGTCTTGAAAGTATTACATTATTTGGCCTAGTGAGCTTTTTGATCTCTCCTTGTTCTATCTTTTAAGTGATAGTAACTTCACTCTTACTTGAAAGGTTGTCAAATTAAAACTTACAACTTAATAAATGTATATTGGCTATTATTTGTAGTAGAACATACTAGAGAATTGATTGTGAAAGATCCAAGCCCCTCCCCCAAAATCTGAATTTTATTTGTCAGTAGTACCTTGACCTATCTCCATGAAGCAGAAATGATAATTATGGTCAATATATCTATCATATTTTGCATTCATTTTCTGCTTACTGTTGGATGTAAACCTGTGGCTAATAATGACCAGTGGACTTCAGTAAAATGGTGAATGTTACCTAAATCTTGAGCAATTAAAATGAAATGTCTCATATCCGTTTTCCATTGACACTAAAATTCTGAATTAAGTTGTTCTAGATGACCTATTGTTTTGTTCTAGAACAAAACCCAAGAGATGCCTAAATCACAGTAAAATGTGGACTAGCCCGTAGAAACCATTTGACCTCTGTTATTTTGAGCCATGCTAAAACCTGAAGCTAATTAATGGAAGCTTAAAAGACTAAGAGGGATGACCAAACTCACTACTGTTGAGTAGATTCTGTTTCACAGCAACCTTTTGGAAGAGAGAAGAATTGTCCCATTTGGTTTCCGTGACTAAATCTTCGAAGGGGTTCAACAAGGTGATCTTTCTTTCACTAAATGACTGGTAAATTTAAATCTTTGACTTTATGGTTAACAGTCCAACATGTAACCAATTATGCAACCAGAGCATGATGTAATCTGTAAACATGAATATTTTATACTCTCTGTGAATATATATTAATAAGCTCACAGGGGCGGTGAGATCCATCCAGGGGTGGCATCATGAAGACAACTCAAAAGCAGGTGCCTTTTAATGTGTTAGCACTGACTAAGTTCTGGGTAGCAAAGTCCAAGCAATATGGCAAGGGCAGCTAACTGGTCTGAAAGATGATGTTCCTTTAACTTGTCATATCGGATTCAGAATTAATGAAAGAGTGTCTTATGATGAGGACAGAAAAGTGGATTCACTTCCACACACTGGGAATTAGATTCATGCTGATCTTTACCGAGCAGTTAACAATAACATTGGGCAATATCCATGGCTTCTTTTGGTTTGGGCAACATATTAGGGCATTGCTTAAATAAAGATTTTTTTTAAATAGCCTTTATTGTGACACTCTGTTTTGGAGGGTCTGGTTTTTGGAAGGTATTATTAATTATCTCTAGCTGGTAATAATAATAACTTTTATCAATTTGGATTCATATTATCAAGCCATTCTATAGTTGATTAACATCCAGAAGAATTGTACATTTGTTACCACAGTTAACAAACTTTTTTTCCTGTATGGTCCCTTGATGTCACCGTCCCTTCAACCTGCTACCACCTCTGTGCCCCCCCTCCCACCGCCATAAAAAAAATCCACTTTATTCCACTTACTGACTCTTTGAGTTTTTTGGTCCTGTTTTCCATATATGCGAAACAAAAAAATATATACTACACCTTAAGGGGGTAACCCCAATAGCATAATCTCTGAGGTACCCCCTAATATGCCCAATCAAAAACCAAATAAAACACTAGACCCCAGAATACAGAAGATTTTGGAAACCAGATCAGGTCCAGCATGTATCCTAGGGGGAATTACTGACAAATATTAGCTGCTCAACTCAGACCTTATTCTTACATCAACTGATGCAAACCAATCACTTTGATTCAGCTAAATCCTCCTAGATTGATGGGCTTTGCTCCCATAAACTATTAGTTAACAGTTAATTATGCTAATCAACTGCTTCAATCTACTTCTCCTGCCTGACATAGGAGGGGGAAACTGGAAGAATCCAGGCCAGAGTTGAAGCTGCATCTTGAAATTTGCAATTCGAAATGATTTCTCACTTCAGGCCTTAGTACAAAGGAGACTCAGACTCCTGTCTTTAGATATACAGTCTTTTTGTTCACTTTTCTCAACTAACCATAAACCATCGGTACATTATACCTTTTATTCAGCGCTTGAGTCGGAATAGTAGGAACTGCCCTAAGCCTCTTGATCCGAGCTGAATTCAGACAACCAGGTGCATTACTAGGCAATGACAAGATCTACATTATTGTCACAGCCCATGCCTTTGTGATAGTCTTCTTTATAGAGGTTTCAGCAACTGATTAGGTCCAATGATAACTGGGGCCCCAGACATAGCTTGCCCTTGAGTAAATAACATGAGTTTCTGACTACTACCCCCCTCTTTCCTTCTTTTTATCAACTCATCTTTAGCTGAAGAAGGAGTCGGGACAGGTTGAACTGTCTACCCGCCACTTGTAGGAACTCTTGCTCACACTGAAGCATCAGTAGATTTAACAAATTTCCCCCTCCACTCAGCAGGAGTCTCTTTGATCCTGGGAGCTATTAACTTTTTTACTACGATCATTAATATAAAACCCCCAGCTGTAACTCAGTATCAACTGCCTTTATTCATTTGATAAGTAGTAATGACTGCAGTCCTTCTTTCTCTCCCTGTTCTAGCAGCCAGGTTGCTATATTCCTCACAGACTGCAGTCTGAACACAAGTTTCTTTGACTTTGCAGGTAGGTGCAGAGGACCCAATTCTATACCAATGTTTATTTTGATTCTCCAGGTACCCACAAGTATATATGTTAATTCTCCCAGGATTCAGCAGGATTTCTCACATTGTTACTTATTCAGGAAAAAGGGAACACAGTCTGAGCTATGATATCAATCAGTTTCCTGGGATTTATTGTATGACCCATCATATATTTACTGTGGGGATAGATGTCAGTACTCGAACATACTTCATATCTGCAACTATAATCTCCCAATGGTAGTCAAAGTATTTAGCTAATTGGCCCCCCCTTTATGGAGGAAATCCCAGCTATAATATGAACCTTCGGATTCATCTTTCTTTTTACAGTAGGTGGATTAACTGGCATTATTTTAGCCAACTCTTCTCTAAACATCACTCTCCATGATATGTATTATAGAGTAGCTCATTTTCATTATGTTCTATTCATAGGAGCAGTGTCCGCTAATATAGGAGGATGTCTTCACTGATTTCCCCTCTTCATTGGCTATGCATTAAGCCCCACATGAGCAAAAATTCACTTTGCTATTATATTTGTATATGTAATCCTTCACACACACAACCCAACATTTCCTTGGACTTTCAGGCATACCACATCGTTATTCTGACTACCCAGACGCTTACACAACCTGAAACGCTGTTTATTCAGTCATCTCTTTTATTTCTCTATCAGGAGTAATTATGATAGTCTTTATGGTATGAAAAGTATTTGCTTCAAAATATGAAGCATCTATAGTGGAATTAACCCATACTAATATGAGTGACTTAATGAATGCCCTCCTCCTTACCATACATTTGAACAGCCAAATTTTATTAAAGACTAACAAAAAGGGGAGGAAAATTAGTTTCCAGCCAACTCCATTACCGTTACAGCCTTCTTTATGAGCTATTAGTAAAATATTACTTAGCTTTGTCAAAGCTAAATTATAGGTTGAAACCTAACATTCCTTTCCAGCTAGGAATCCAAGACGCCTCCTCCCCAATCGTGGAAGAACTCCATTCCCATGATCACTCTCTGATAATTGTTTTCTTAATCAGCTCTCTAGTTCTTGATATCACTTCTCTTATACTTACTAAGTGAAATCACACTAGTACAATTGATGCTCAAGCAGCTGAAACTACTTGAACTATGCACCTGGCAAGTAGTCTAATCTCCATCATTTTACCATCATCACAAATCTAATACCTAGTAGATGAACTCAATAACCTTGTTCTTACAGTAAAAACTCTTGGCTATGAGTGATATGGAAGTTATGAGCATACTGATTATGAAGACCTGGATTTGACCTCCTACATAGCTCCTTTCAATGACCTTAAACCCAGGAAACTGAGATTATTAGAAGCAGACAATTGAGTTGTTCTTCCAATGGACTGCCAATTCATGTACTGATGAGTCAGAAGATGTCCTATACTCATAAGCAGTCCCGTCCCTACACTTAAAAACTCATGCAATCCCAGGGCACCTAAACCAAGCTATGCTTACATCAACACACCTGGGCTTACATTATGGACAATGCTCAGAAATTTGTGGGTTCCCATCAGTTTTATACCTATTGTCTTAGAAACAGTACCCTTAAAACATTTAAAAAATTGATCAGCCTCTACCACTTAAGTCATTAAGAAGCTAATTAGTAAAATTTTTTTAATTTAAAAAAAGCTAATTTGTGCCTTTTTTGATAAAGATTGAGAAAATTCCATCTCTTTTAAGATATGCCACAATCTGATATTTCACCTGGATTTATCACAATTATACCTATACTACTCACCTTACATATTATTCTACAAACTAAAGTCTCCAAGATTTCAATTTACCGGGACCCTAACCCTAAAACTCTTAAAATCATGGAACACCTCAACCCCTGGGACAACAAATGAACAAAAAGTTACTTGCCTCACTTATCATTCCAACATTCATAGGCCTACCTATTACTATTTTCGTCTTTCCAAATTTTACTACTTCCTTTATCCAAATATCTAGTCAATAATTGTGTAATCGCCCAACAACAATGATTAGCCCACTTGCCCACTTAGTCCTGAAACAAATAATGTCTGTTCATAGTGTTAAAGGATGAACATGATCCGTTGTGCTTTTTTCACTAATTTTATTCCTTGGTTCGACAAATCTCCTAAGACTCCCTCACATTTTTACCCCTAGAACACAGCGATCTCTAAATCTAGGTCTAGCTATTTTACCATGAGCTGCAGCAGTAGTGTTAGGAACTTGTCTCAAAGCTAAAGCTTCACTAGCCCATTTTCTGCCTTAAGGCAGGCCATTCCACTTATTCCTATACTCATTATTATTGAAACAATTCACTTGTTTTTTCAACGCATAGCTTTAGCTGTATGCTTGACTGCTATTATCACAGCTGGTCACTTGATGGGTGGTGCTACCCTTGTAGTAATATCAAGTAGCACAGCAACTGCCTTCATGACTTTTATTCTTTTTCTCCTTACTCTCTTAGAGGTTGCTGTTTTCCCCTCCCAAGCATATGTATTTACCCTTCTAGTTAGTGTCTATTTGCATGATAATGACTGACCAAATTCATGCTTACCCTATAGCCCATGGTCTCTGACAGGAGCTCTGTCAGCACTTCTGCTAACATCAGGCCTTACCACTTGATTCCTCTTGGGTTCAACAACACTGCTTCTCATTGGCCTAACTACTAACACATTAACTATAACTCAATGATAGTGAGATGTAATTCAGGAGAGTCTATTTCAAGGACATCACACCCCTATTGCTCAACGAGGTCTACATGACAGAATAACCCTATTCATCATTTCTGAAGTCTTCTTTGTGGGGTTTTTCTGAGTCTTCTATCATTCTAGTCTGGCCCCTACACCAGAACTAGGAGACTATTGACCCCCACAGGTATTTTAACCCTTATCTATCTATTGATGATATCTATCCATATTATCTATCTATCTTATTCTTTTAGATAAGAAATACAGTTGACTTCCAATCATCTAGCTCTCATGTAACCTAGAAAATAATAATTAATCTTATCATCACCCTTCTTATTGGTGCCTTTTTAGCCTCTATCCTTTTGATAATTGCTTTTTGAATGTCTCAATTAAATATTTACATAGAAAAAGCCAGTCCTTATGTGGATTTAGTTCTGTGAGCTCAGCTTGCCTACTCTTCTCGACGAACTTCTTGATTGCTATTCCTTTCCTTCTGTTTGACCTAGAAATTGCCCACCTCCTCCTCCTCCCCTTTCCTGAGGGATCCAATCCGAACACTTTATACTAGTCATGACCTTATTTTTGGTCTCTATTTTAGCCCTCGACCTTGCCTCTGAATGAACCCCAAAAGAGTGAATTGAACTGATAATTAGGTGAATAAAAATAAATGATTCCAACTTGTTAGATTATGAATAAGCGCATAATTATCAATATGACCTCCCTTACATAGCCTCATTAGGCCTACTTATCTATCATTCACATTTTATAGCCTCACATCTATTCTTGAAGGAATAATACTATCACTATTCATCCTAAATTCAACCTTTGCTTTAAGTCTTCTCTTCACCCACTACTTCATACAACTGATTATGCTCTTAGTATTTGCAGCTGTGAAGTTGCCCTAGGGTCATCACTATTAGCGAGAGTACCTAATACCTAGAGTCTAGATGACAGTTCAAAACTTTAATCTTCTACAATGCCAAAATTAATTCTTCCCACCTATTCCCCTCACATGACTATCACATAGTAAGACTCTAAAATTAATTTAACAGCCCACTGTTTCCTAATTACTTTAATAAGCCTTTTTCTTCTTAACCAAACTTTAGACACCAGTTTAAATATGTGAATCCTATTCTCAGATTCCTTGTCAACTCCCCTTCTTATCTTAGCAACATGATTTCTTCCTCTAATGCTTCTCACAAGTCAATTCTATTTTTGTAAAAGAACCTCTAGCCTGAAATATATATATATATAATTATACTCATTACTTTACAGATTTTCTTATCATGACTTTTCCTTTAGCTGAAATCATCATATTTTATATCCTGTTTGAAGCCACATTAATTCCCATCGTACTTATTATTACCCACAGAGGAAAACAGATTGAACTCCTAAATGCTGGCATTTACTTCTTATTTTATATTCTCATAGGTTCATTACCACTCTTAATTGTTAATTAAATTCACAATACTCTAGGCTCACTTAATTTACTGTTAGTTCAATACTATATTCAATCCCTCCCATTTATATGATGATCTAAATTCCCATGATTAGCTTGTATAATAGCTTTTATAGTTAAAATATCATTATATGATCTTCACTTATGGCTACCTAAATCTCATGTAGAGGCTTCCATAGCAGGTACAATAGTTCTTGCTACAATTCTCCTACAATTAGGGGCCTACAGAATAATAAGAATTACTATTTTCCTTGACAAACCTTTTCATAATACTTTCCCTCTGAGGAATAATTATAAATTGCTCAATTTAATTACACCAGACAGACTTAAAATCCCTAATTGCATACTCATCTGTAAGTTATATAGCATTATTAATTATAGCTATTCTAATTCATCCTAATTCAAATACCATGAAGCTTCATAAGAACCATTACCCTAATTATTGTCCATGGACTAACCTCATCTATATAATTTTCACTCGCCAACACAAATTATGAGTATATCCATAACTATACAATAGTTCTAGTCTGAGGACTTCAAACTATTCTCCCATTTATTTCAACATGATGAATCCTAGCTTGCCTAACCAATCTAGTCCTAGCCCCCACAATCAGTCTAAAGGGGAATTATTATCATCTTAGCATCATTCTCTTGATTTAACATTACTAAACTTTTGATAGTACTTAACATGCTTATTACTGCTCTATATTCTCTTTATGTACTGATTATGACTCAACAAAGTAACCTCTCTTTCCATGTTAATTTTATCCCCCCCTTCACTCAACAAATAATAGCTATGCATATTATTCCATTTTAACCCTAAAACTGTCACAAGTCCTGATTACTATAAATTTAGTTCAAACAAAACATTAGATTGTGGATCTAAAGAGAGGAAAATATAATTCCTTATTTATCAAGAAAGACATAAGAACTATTAATTCTTCATTCTCTACATAAAAATTCAGCTTTCTTTTAAAGGATAGAAGTAATCTGTTGATTTTAGGAACCAAAAAATCAGTGCAACTCCAAACAAAAGTGATTAATTTACTCTCTACCTTTTACTTTTATTTCACTTATCATCTTGTTCTTTCTGATTCTACCATCTACACTTTACCTCTATAAAATCCATTTCTGCTCTACCTACATAAAAACAATATTTTCTTATAGATTCTTTTCTACTTTTAACTCCTGCAGTAGTATTTATTTCGATAAACACCAAAACTATAATTTCTAATTAACACTGAATAACAATTCACATCTTTAACTTTACTCTAAGTCTTAAACTTGACTACTTTTCCCTCATTTTCACTCCCGTAGCCTACTTGTGACTTGACCCAATATAGAGTTATCTTTAAGATATATACATTCTGATCCCTACATTCATCAATTCTTCAAGTATTTGCTTGTTTTTTACTAAAATAATCTTAGTAACTGCTAAGAACATATTTCAACTCTTCATTGGATGGCTTTCTTTACTCAACTCATCCATTCACTCCGTTTAGCAACCACTTTCTCCTGTCCCTCAATTGTGAATAGAGGGGTTCACTAGAGGTTTATTTCCTGTATAATTCCACCCATGACTACTGGACTCCCACTCTCACTCATCAATCTTCCGCAAATCAGATTCTCAGATTTTAGGCTCTGATACTAATCTCTCCCTTCAATTTGGGATTATATGCTTCACAATCCTTTGTTGAATGATTATGGTGTGCTTCTTCCATGTGGACTTAGTTGAAATCTCACTTAGATGGCTCATCAAATAAACAAGAGTAAAACTATAAAGATTCAATATATACCAAATCAATAACAATGTAGAAAAGGTATGGAAATGCATAAATCAAATGAGTTCCACATAGAAAATTATATGAAGAAATGTAATCAGCAGTACCATGAAACAAGAGTAAACTAAAAATAGCAATTCATGCATGTTGATAAATACACTGAATGTAAATGCATTGAATATACCAGTAAAGATTGAGAATAGCAAAATTGATAAGAAATCATGACTAATCAATATACTATCTTTATACTTTAGACAATAAAATAAAAATGAATTAAAAATTGGGGGCAGGAAGGGAAGGAGGAAAAATGAGGAGCCAATGCCAAGTGCTTAAATAGAAAGCAAATGTTTTGAGATTGAGGAGGGCAACAGATGTACCGATGTGCTTGACATACAATGGACATATGTATGGATTGTGATAAGAGTTGTATGAGCCCCCAATAAAATGATTTAAAAAATTAAAAACTAGGAATGAAAAAAAAGGAAAGATTGAAAAGCAAACTGAAATAAAATTTTCTTCTGTGGCAGAGTTAAGGGAATGATGCCTGTAACCATTGGTGATAGAAAATGAGTTAAAAATCAAAGTATAGAAAAAATATACTGACAAAGTGGCAATAAAAAAGAGAAAGAATGGAAATATTAATTTCTGATAAAATAGAATTTAAGGGACAAATCAGCATAAGAGACAAAGAAGAGTATTATAAAATCATTAAAAATCAAAGAAATCATAGCCATAATATCTACATATGCAACACATCTTAAAGTACATAAATAAACCTTAGCAGTATTGTAAAGATAAATAGAGAATTTCATACTAAGATGGAGATTTAACCCACCACTTTCAATGAATAAGGCAACAACTAAAAAAATACTTTAAAAAATACCAAAGAACTAAGCAATACAATCAGCCAACTTGACCTCATAGACAATACTCAAAACTCTGAAAACCAGTAGAGTATAAATTATTTTCTAAGACACCTGGAACATTCTCCAGAATGTGCTTTATGTAAAGCCATAAAGCAAGCCTCAACAAATTTTATAACATTAAAACACTACCAAGGATCTTCTCAGAACAGTGGTATAAAACCAGAATCCCCAAATAGGAAGATCATGAAAAATGTCAAATACTTGGAAATTGAATAACACCCTACTTAAAAACTACTTGGTACCAAATAAAACAAAAAATTAGACTAGAAAATCAATTGACTAAATTGAGAATCAAATTAATATGCCAAAAAACCTTTGGGACATAGTAAACACAATGTTCAGGGGGCAATTTAAAAACACATGCTTTATTGAGATATAGTTGATAAATGTTGAATTATGTACATATCTTTGGAACTACAGGTACAATCAAAATAATGATTGTATTTATCACACCTCAAAGTTTCCTGATGTCTCTTTGTAATCGCTTCTTTTGGGAAGCCATCAAAGCGCTTCTCTTTTTTTCAGGGATGTATGATTTTATATATAAAAATACTTAAAATAAATATGTGTATATATGTACACACACACACACACACACACACAGGAAGTACCGCCCAAAACTGGAATTTCCCTGGGCAAATCAGAGCTTTGACAGTATGCATTTTTTCCCGCCTGGCAAACATCAAGTGACTTGCTCTTGAGTTAGAACACCCAGTGGCATCACCTGGGAAGGTTCTCTCTGGAAATAGTGATTTATTTTTAGAAAAGCAGTTTCCCTTGACCCTCATTTTTTGCCATGCCCCATTTAAGAGAACAGTGTGAGGTTGTGAGATTTTGTTTTCTGCTCAGGAAAAATGCCACAAAACTGTTGTGATGTTGAACACAGCTTACAAGGATGACACTATGGGAAAATCTCAAGTGTATCAGCGGTTTTTTGTTTTTAAAAAAGGTGAAATGTCAATCGATGACAAGCCTTGTTCTGGACATATGTCAATTTCCCAAACGGGTAAAAAGATCCACTTGTGGTGTATTTGGAGTTTGTTCCACCAGGTCAGACTGTTTATCAAGCTTTTTATTTAGAGGTTCTGTAAACACAGTGTACAGTGTGTGACAATAGAGGACTGATTTGTGGCAGACGGGGGACTGGTTTTGCCACCATGACAGTGCATCTGCTCATCCAGCCATTTCATGGGCAAAAATATTATGCCCCCTTTGCTCCACACACCTTATTCATCTGACTTCACTGCATGCAACTTCTTTCTGTCTCCATAAATGAAGAGGGCCATGAGAGGACAGCCATTTGACAACACAGAAAAAGTGAAGAAGAAAAAATGAGGGGGGTTCTGTCAGCCTTCCAAACAGATGAATTTGAAACATGTTTCCACAAATGGAATCACAGATTTGACAAATGTATTAAATGTAATGGAGTGTATTTTATAGGTGATAAATTATTTAGGAAAAAAATTAAATATATAGCCTTGAAAAAATTTTGCTTTGGGGAGAAGCAGTACCCCCTTGTATGTATATTTAGTGTTTTTCTTGACATGTATTTCATGTATCCCATCATTCAATGTTGAAATGCCTTAAAAATGTATCAAAACTGAGTTGTGCACTAATCACTTCAATTAATTTTAGAACATTTTCTTCATTCTTGGTTCCACTATTTTTAGGTATCTCTATCCTCCTACACTCCCCTGTCATAACTTTAAGAAACTATTACCCAGTATCTCTCTCTATAGATGCACCTATTGTGCATTTCATATAAAGATAATCATCCCAGTAAAGAATGACATTAAAAAAAAAACCTCAGCTACTAGAACACAAAAGAACAGAGGGTAATTTTGTTGTGCAAATGCAGATCTCAAAAGGGAACCAAAATTAATACCTTCCCCCAGTATCTCTAGCAATCAGAAAGCATTGCAGTAAAAGAAGCCTACTTTCACCCAAAGAGGCAAAATAGATGGCTATTTGTTTGAAGACAAGCCTTTACGATCCCCTAACGTGATTTTGTCTCAGAGTCAGGGACCATCTAATTTCTTCGCCACGTTTTTCTACAGCACCTGCCTGCTTTGATGATCCCTTGGTGGAAGCAAGTATTAAGCAGAGCCATAATGTAAGAACTGGTTGTTCTTATGTTGGAGCTGGGATAGAGTGTGAGTCCCCAAACCATTTGTTTATTTTTATTCAATTTTATTTTATAATCTTTCCATTTATTCTTACTTGGAATTAACCCACATGTCTCATTATTGCATCATTTATTCTCATCCACCATAATGTGGCCCCAAACAACCTATTTCTCCCTGGATATTTTGACATCATCTCCCTCATTCTACTTTTTATCCCTCTAGGTTAATCAATCCTCAGTTCCATTTGCTAAAAAACAAAAACTTGAGCAGCTATCTAAATGAGAGGTCAACTAAGTCCACACAGAAGAAGTACACCATCATCAGTCACTGAAAGTCTGTGAAGTGGAAAGCGTGAAGTGGAAGGAGGGCTAAATATCAGAGCCTGAAGTCTGAAACTCTGATCTGCAAAAGGCTCTGGATGACAGTGGGGATTCAAGATTCACTGGTGGAATTAGACAGGAAATAAGCCTCCATCATTGAGGGATAGAACAAAAGAGGTCACTCACCGGAGGGCCTCAGTGTGTTGATTATAGAAGGTCAAGTCAAAGGCATAAACCTGAGCAGAATCGTTAAAGCTTGTCAGCAGATTCCCCTAAGGATGCCTGCTGTTCCTGATCTGGTATCCAAAATATTATGCATTACGTGGTTGTATTGTGTTGTTTAGATTTTTTTTTAAGGCATCACTGCCCTGGTGGGGGGAGTAGGAGGCCCAGCCGTGTTGTTTAGATTTTTGAGAGTAAGTATTAGGAGATATCTCAGGAGCATGACGTTATTGAGGGTTCCCCTCTTGAAGTTCCAGTGATTGTTTTTTCGCTTTCTGGTGTGTGAAAACCAGGACTGGTGAGCCTAGAAAGTCAGAAAGTGGAATAAGGGTTTGGGGGTAGACGGGGATATGGAGGTAGAGGCAGGGTGAAAGGGTGAGAATGTCAAGGGGTCCATATAGAAAAATAATCCTTGGGCTGAGCCGTGGTAGCATAGTGGTTGAGTGCAGGACTGCGACTGACTGGCTTGGCAGTTCAAATCCAGCAGCAGCAAGGCTGGGTCTTCCACTCCCACCAGAGGGCAGTGATGCCTAAATAATAATAATAATCATAATCCTTGGCTGAGCCATGATGGCGTAGTGGTTGTGCACAGGACTGCAGCCTACTGAGTTGGGGGTTAAAATCCAGCAGCAGCACTCCAGGAACAAGGCTGGACCTCCTACTCCCACCACCAGTGGGCAGTGATGCCCCCCCCAAAAAAGAAAAATTATTATTGGAAGCTAATTGTGGTAGTAAATGTACAATTCTCCTGGACACCATTGGACTATGGAATGATTTGCTATATGTATTAACCTGAATTAATAAAAAAGGAAACAAAATAAAAGATTAGAGAATAAATAAATAAGATAGAAGACCAATTATAAGAATCAAATAAAGAGTATAAGCTTTTTTAATGAAACTAGACAGGAAATAAACCACCAGTAAATAAATAATACTGGCAAACAAATGGCAATCTAAAAGAAGAAAAGAAAATCCTGAAGGACTGTACTACAACTTTGAAAACCAAGAATAAATGGTTTTCACTACCTACTTAAAGTAACACAAACAGAGGTAGAAAATTTCAACAGACTAACACCCCCCAAGAAAGAATTTGTACATGAATCACGAGGAACATGCACATGGATAAAAAGGCAGTTGTACAAATGGAGCAAGGGAATGCGGCATGGTTTAAAGTCATGACAGGTGTTTTCAGGGTTGTATTCCCCCACATACTTATTTAATCTGATTGCTGAGCAAATCATCAGAGAAACTGGATCATATAAAGGATGCAGCATCAGGTTTAGAGGCAGATTTACTAACAACCTGTGATGTGGAGGTGACACAACCTTGCTTACTGAAAGTGAGGAGGATTGGAAACACTTGATGATGAAGGTCAAGAATTAGAGTCCAGTATGGATTGCAATTCAATGTAAAGATCAAATTCATCAAACTGGACCAAGAGGTGACATCATAATAAATGAAGAAAGGTGTGAAGGATTTCATCTTGCTTAGAACTACAATAAATACCCATGTAAGTAGTAGAAAAGAGTTTGTAAAAAGTGAGTTGAATGAGGTAAATCTGCTTTCACAAGACTGCTTTAGAGGATAACACTTTGAGAATTATGGGGCACTTGCCCTGCCCTGAGTCATGGTATTTTTGGATACCTCCTAGGTATGTGAAAGTTGGACATTGAATAAGGAAGACTGAAGAAGAATAGATGTATTTGAATTGTGGTGCTGGAGAAGAATGTTGAAAGTTTAATGGGCTGTCAAAAGAACCATCCAGTCTGTCTTTGAAAATGCATGACCATTGTGACTTTTAGAGGCAAGGATGGCAGATATTGTCATGCATATTTTGGACATGTTATCAGGACAGATCAGTTCTTGGAGAAGGATATCATGCTTGGTAAAATAGAGGGGCAGCAAAAAAAAAAAACAACCTTCAAGGATGGATTGACATAGTAGCTGCAACATGAGTTCAAGTCAGTGGTAGAATTCAAATAATTTAATAGCAAGTTCTGTGCCCTAATTATCTTTTTTCCCCTAATTATTTTTTTAACTATTATAAAACTAGATACCAAAGGGTAGCTATTATTTCATAGTTGATATTTAAATAGAACAATAAAAGGTACACAAAGCTACATTATGTTATGAGTAGGTTTTAAAGTTTTTGTAAATATACAAAATAATAAATGACAAAGAACAATAGATGTTACTTAAGTTATTTCCATATTATTTCTTGATTGGCATTCTCACTTGCGATAGTCTTTGCTTTTATCTGAGCATCACCATCTTTTCCCTGTAGAGGTACCCTTCAGAGATAGGACAATTAGACAATAGCCTTGTGTTTGATATATTAGAAACAGGTGACTTCTCTTCTCTGTACTTATTATGCTCATGTTTTCAAAACCCCTTTCCACTTCTGCTGAACTTACAGAAATTGCTCTGACATCATTTTTAACTCTTTGAACACTTTCCAGAATTGCATAATTTATCAGAAATTTCTCATCAGAATTTGGGGTGTAGCACAAAGCTGAAATGAATGACAACCTTCTGGTTAGTTGCCACTTTTCCTCTTTACATTATATACTTGTTAATGAAGTAAGAAATGAAAGGGAATAAAAATGCAGCATTTCATCAAAAGTATGAGTTTTATAACATGAATCAATAAAAATTGCAAGTACAGTTTCATTACTTTTTATACCTGTGGATAGAATGAATGAGTACAGTTTCATCACATTTTTATACCTATGGATAGAGTGAACATTTTATCACATTTTTATACCTATGGATAGAAGGAACATTTTTTAGAATACATGGTTATGCAGATAAACATTTTTAAAAAGTAAGGAATGTAAATTTGTGATTTCTACATAAGGCAACTGCCCAGCCTCCGACCTTAGAGGAAATCTGATTACAAGTGCCAATTGAACAACCAACTGGTTCACCAAATTCAACAAAAAATTAGGTTTCTAGGGCTGAGCCCTGGTGGTGTAGTGGTTGTATGCGGGACTACGGCCCACTGGGACGGAGGTTCAATTCCAGCAGTGGGGCTGGGCCTCCTACTCCCACCACCAGAGAGCAGTGATGCCCACAAAAAAAAATTAGGTTTCTATACTGTCTAATGGATATGAACTGGCTACATCCCACCACTGGCTCCAACATGAAGACAACCGTGAGGATGGGGTACCACTGCAAAGGGATTTGTTCTTTTGTGCATAATGTTGCTAGGGGTATGAACTGACTTGAACAACACCAAAAAAAAGAAGAAAATGAACAAATCATGAAAAGGTAAACCTCAACAAAAGGAAGCCCTTGTCCAAGTTGACATCAATTCTACTCATACAATTCCAGAAAGCAGGAAAGGGGGCAATGATGATGCTATCAATAATTCTCTGTAATGAGTATAACTCTGGTATTACAGCTGAACAGAAATACCACTAAAAATGAAAATTATAGATAGGCATCCCTCCTGAGTGTAGATGCAAAAATTCTCAACAAAATTCAAGCCAGATCAATCTAATAGATATCCAAAGAATAATACACCAGGATCACATGGGATTCTATCAAGTATTCAAGGACTGCTCAACATTAGAAAAACAATCAATGTAATTCACTACCCAAATAAAACAAAGAAAACTAACTACATGATCATATAATCTATGCAAAAAGGGCATGTGACAAAATCCAATATCTAGTCCTGATTATTAAAAATATGCACGTATCAACAAAATAGAAATAGGAAAAGTCAACCTAATTATGAACACATATACAAAACTAATGACAAATGCTAGTCTCGATATAGATATATTTAAAGCATTCTTGTAAACAAGAATCAGACATGGACACCCTTTATCACCACTCCTATTCAATATTGTATTATATGTCCTATTTAAAGCAGACATGAACACCCTTTATCATCAGTCCTATTCAATATTGTATGAGATGACCTATTTCGAGCAGTAAGTCAAGAAAGGTAAATGAAAAGCACCCTAAATGTAGCTGTTAAGAGGAGGCTTTCTCTGTGGAAGAATGTTCTTAACTCTTTAACTTCTGTTTCCTGATTCCTTGGGGATTTTCATACATCTTGGCATCAATCTTTCTCTGCTCCCTTGTTTAATCCCTTTTTATATCTCAGTAGAGACTAACTTAAGATAGTTACCACCTGAATTCTGTGTTCAGTGACACAACTAGACAACCCAGGCACGAGAGGGTGTGAATGTAACTATAGGCAGAGAAGTTAGGATTCACAGAACATATGGTGGGGCAAACATAATACAATCTGTAACAATGAGTATCTTTTTCTGCATAGGGAATAAATGAATGTAAAGTAGTGGATCATGCGCCACACTTTTGGAAATACCACACTCTATTTCTGCTAGGATTTGCCCAATTCTAATGTTTTAATATCATTCTGTGGTTCCAGTTCATGCAAAACAGACAGAAAATAATGAAATATTCTGAGGACCAAAAATAAATAGTCCCTTCCTACTCTCTCTTGATATTTCCGTGTCAAGAAGAAGCAATATGAAAAGAAAACAATCTCTCAGGTAAGCAGAATGTTTATTAAGGGTCTTAGTGAAGAAAAAGCTCCGAAAAGGAAAACACAATGTTGGAAAGTGAGAAATGGTATATGGAATTAGATCATCCACATGATGACCTCTAGGCATCATTAAGCTGGCTTAATTGATACACTTTTTATAGTTCTTTGAACTCTCTCCAGCTTATGAGAAGAGGTATTTTCTTCCTTAACTCCTAGTAACCTCTTACAGGTCGGACATCAAAACTCCTTGATATCAGCTTCCCTTTCCCTCCACCTTTCCCGAGTGCCCTGCAGGAATGCTTATTCTACTGGCTACCTCTCTAGTTTCATCAATCCTGGGTTTCATATGATGAATAAGAGAACCACATATAACAAAAATTCAAGTGGGCTACCCCAGTGAAAAAATACATTTAAGTTTTATAGCTTAACTTTACTAAATAAAAATCTTAAAAGCTGGTCACAAATGAGAAAGACCCCATGACCTACTGTAACCGAATCTGAGAGACCAATCACACAGATGCTTATGTCAACATTCATAAGTGTGCTAAATGATATAGCTAGCTAATTTAAAGTTATCTCATCTAAAGTTATCAAATGAGAATATCCTCTCAGTGCACTTTTTTTATACCATTTATTTTCTTTTTAATTTACTAATCTATTTACAAAATTAGCAAAACTTCCTCACATATCAATAGTGTAATTTAAAAGAGATTTTTTAATGAACAATGTGTCATTCTTTGGCACATAGAATTAATCTGCATAATTTCCAATTAGATGTGAATTTATAATATTTATGTCTGTTTGCAGAATATAAACTAATAGCATAATAGCATAATTAGTTGTCAATCAAGTTGTCAATCAAGTTAGAATAACATTAGACATTTCTCATTCTTTGTAAGAGTAATATTCAGATTAACAGTAATAAGGCAAAACAGTAACTATCATGAGGGAGAACCAACAGAAACTATTGACAACAGAATAAAACTTGAAAATCTTCCAACAATTTGAAATTATTAGGCATAGACTGAAATAATTGTTTCTGATTATTTATAAGCTTATAAAAAGCAAGTTTCACAATATCTGCAAAAAAAAATGTCATGAGTGACACCATTGATTTCAAAAATACTCAAGTCAAACCATTAGAAGATACTTCTGTTTTTGCCCAAGATGTAGTTCCTAAGATTGGGTTATCTCTCAGTTGAAAGTGTAAAGACATTTGTATAAAATAAGCATATGTTTTATCAAATCTCTAGACAAGAACAGTATGGGAAAATAAATGGCTAAGAATTTGACAATAATTGTGCTCAAAATATATTTTGTATTTTTAGATCATGGTAGATTCATGTACGTTTGCCTGAAATAACACAAAAAGAGAAATATTATGTGTATCTGTCTTCTTTCCTCATGGTAAATCTTGAAAAATTATAGTATAATCCCACAATCATGAAGCTGATGTGGATACAGTCAAGGAGAGTTCATTACAAGGATTCTTCTTGGCCTTTTATGGCCACACTCATTTAGTCCCTTATTTTTTTTTTAAATCTCAGGCAACCTAGTCTCTAAAATATCATCATTTAAAGAATATTATATGTGGTGCCTCAAAAATGTTATGGAAAATGGATTAAAATATTTTAAAATGTTAATAAGAAAACTTCGTTTCTCAGTATAAGCTCCATCAAGGTGAAGGCACATTTGTGAACAAAAGGGCCTTCCTCTTTTTGACTCCCCATCCACTTTATCAAGCATGATGTCCTCCTTCAGGGACCGGTCCCTCCTGACAACATGTCCTAAGTATGTAAGTTGAGGGATCACCACTCTAAGAAGCAGAGTGACTGTACTTCTTCCACTGAGTTCATTCCAAAAGAACTAAAGGTCCTAGGATTTAACACTGCCAACACATCTTTTATATATTATAAGCTGAAGAAAAAGTTACTCTTTAAAGTTGTTTTAAGATGAGGAGACAAAAATAAGTGAAAAGATGCCACATCAACACTGGAAAATGGATGCTGACTGATTTTCCATCAAAATTCTAGCAAAATGCTCCTCGTTGTATGGGAAGAATGAGCATGTGCATTGTCATGATGAAGGACTCTGGCAAAACTTTCTCCCGCAGAGCTGCCCTAAGTTTTGAACTGCCAATTGTATGTTTCACAGCCCAACTTGTACCACTACATCACCAGAGCTCCACACACTCACTTCCTATTGTCGATATACCTCTGAGGAGCCAAGAACAGATTTCATACAGGAAGTGGTGCGTAGAACAAAAAGGTTTACACCAATGTAAACCCTAACACAGAGCCACATGCACCTGGAAAACATTCCGCATACATTTTACAGGAAAATTAGACTGAATCCTAGGTATTAATGAAATGAAATAGATTGGTATTGGAAATTTTGAATCACGTAATTATATGGCTTATCATCCTGGGAATAACAAACTCAAGATAAATGTGGTTGGATTCATCATCAAAAAGGACTTTTCATGATCTGTCTTGAAGTACAAAGTTGTCTATGATTGCTGTCAATGTTGTCTATCTGATTGCAAGGAAATCCAATGCAACTATTACTCAAGTTTGTGCATTGACCACAAAAGCTAGTGGTGAGGAACTTGAAGAGTGCTACCAACATCCCTAATCATAAATTGATCAAGCATGCAATCAAGGTGGACTGATCATTATTGGCACTTGAAATGCAACCGTTGGAGACAAAGAAGAAAGAACATAGTTGGAGAATATCATCCTGTCATTTTCTGCGATTGTCACTCTCATTATTACCACTAATGGTAGCTCCTAAATAATTAGGTACTCCTTGGGATCAGGCTCGGATACATTTCATATGCAGTGTATCTTGCTGACACCTGACCCAGCATGCGATGAGCCCCATGCCAATTGGTGGGACAGGGAGCCAATAAGCAGAGAGATTGCTATCAAAATCAGTGTTCTATTACTTGTGACAGGACGACAACACTTTTGTAAGGATTCTTAGGAGCTGTGGGTTAGACATTGGCCTGCTCACCGCAAGATTGATGTTTCAACCGCACTAGTTGTTCTATGGGAGAGAGATGAAACTGTTTGCTTCCTTAAAGTTTATAATCTCAGAAACGCGACATAGGTTCAGTATTCATCTATTGAACCACAGAAGACAATGTTGCCTCCTTCAAAGTTTATCGCCCAGGAAACTATAAAGGATCACAGTGTGTCAAAATTTATGTGTACTTTAAAGACTGGTACACTTTACTTTCACCAGAAAATTATATTACAGTACTTGTCTCAGTTATTTATTGCATTCATAACTCGATTGACTTACAGATAATTTGAGAGTTTGGAGGTTCTGTCAGGGAAGTGTCAAAGGAGAGTCACCCTCTATCAGGAAAGGTCATCCTCTTCAATCGATTACCCAGCTCTCTCCAGAAGGGAAACAGATAAAGCAATGATGGGGGAAGGGAGCATAAGCCTAGCCAGCCAGATCACACAAATAAACCCTGATAGTCAACAGGGTGATTGGTATCATAACCAGGTTATCCTCATTCTTTACAGAAAAATTTAATTTTAAAATTCTGTCATGAAAATAGAAAGCTTGAATCTTATTGGGGGAGTGTGCCCCACCAATGAGGGGCCTTAGGATACAATCCAAACTTTTTTAAGTGTTAGCTTTTAGTTTTGTTTGCAGTTGCCATTGAGTCATGATGACCTCATGTGTATTCAAGTTAAACTGCTTTCACACGCTTTCAATGGCTGAATTGGGGGACCAGATCACCAGCCCTTTTCTGCTAAAGAACCATGTAGGAAGTGGAATCTCTAACCTTTCAGCTAGAAGCACTAACCATTTGTATAATTCTGGAACTTCCTTGGATTTTTGGAAGATACAGTTAAATTATCCCTCTGATTTTCTTCTTTCCAAACAAATCACGTGGTTTCATAAGCAATGAAAGCAAATAGTGGATTCCCTTCATGAACCCATTTAAGATTATATTTTCTGCTGATGTAGTACAGTGGTAGCACTCTTGCCTTTGTTATAGGAATAGGAAGAAAGGCTCTACGGGAAGACTAACTTAGAAAATCTAATAGCTATTTTTATTAGTTCATGGGAATTCTGATGTTTGCAACAATGAGAAGCATTTATATCTAGTGTTTGCATCATAGCAAAGAGAAATTCCAGAATTCTGCAATGAGATAACTGGCATTTTGAATCATTTACCTTCTTCTTCAAATCATATATTCATCATCGATTCATCTATCTATCCATCCACTCATTCAAATACTCATCTTTTACATCTATCTTACCACATATATAACTATGAGATAAATATTATTCAAACAACTCAGATACAGCTGGGGCAAAACAGATGTATTTTATCCTTATTAAGAAACGCTAAAGGAGGAAGAAATCTCTCCTGGCTGGCATAGCCAGGCTCAGTCTTTTAAGTGTTCTCCTGCATTTGAGATTCTGAAGAACATCCACCAACAGGGAAATCAAGGGGTTCTGAGAAATATAGTCCCAAGATATTGTCACAATATCTTCACCTACTTTGTCCAAATCTCCACCTTTACTTCCCTTCCCTGTATCATTTTCATAAATATATGTGAGAGATTTCATAAACACAATTCTCCACAGAATTAGGAAAGGAGGTATTTCTTTCTGCAGCTACTTCCTGATTGCATAGTGGCCAGATTTTAAGCAGGGGGCAGAGGAGGGTTCTTGATTAAAAATTCGGCTTGTATGGAGCAACAGAAATATTCATAGAATGCAAAAATAGTATGGTAATATATTTATTTTAATTTTAAAATGCCATGGAATATTGTTAAATTGTTAAAAAGTGGGGCGTTTGGTCGCCCTGTCTCTTCTAATCTATTCTATATTAAGGGAGGCAGGTTCTTTCATGGGGTACAGGCGATGGCGCAGAAAGATGAAGAAAGATACAGGAAGATCAAAAGCCAATGGGTGTAGGGCTCTGTGTTGGAAACATGGCAGGTAGCCAACAGCTGTGAGGGGTGGAAAATCCACAAGGGGCCATCCTTGGAAGGAGATAGAGTCCCAGAAAACAGTGAGGCAAAGGGGTAGAGATAGAGAAGTTCCCATAAAAAGGTCACACCTTCCAGGAAACATCATCAGGCTGTGACCTGGTTAGCACAAAAGCTTCTAACTACCACACTGTCTAAAAACAATACAAGAAGAAATATATATTACTAGGGGGTACCCCCAAAAAATACCAAAATTTTTTCAAAGCTATGTATTTAAATTTTATTGCAAAACAGCCTTATTATCTTCAAAGTACTCCTCATTACACTTATTATATTTGCCAAATCTGTGACTCCATTCCTGGAAACATTTTCCAACTCCTCTGTTTGAATGGCTGACAGCACCTCCTTCATGGTTTTTTTTCTTTATCTCTTTTACATAGTCAAGTCACTATCTTTTCATACCCTCTTCATTTACAGAGACAAAAAGAAGTCACACAGAGTGAGACCAGGTGGGTAAGGTGCATGGGGCATGAGAGAAATGCTACTTTTTACCAAAAACTGGTACACAGAGATGGCTGCAAGAGCAGGTGCATTGTTTTGGAGACAAAACTAGTCCCTCATTTGCCACAAATCAGGGATGGTTTTGTTGCACAACATTACACAATCTTTTCAGAACCTCTATATAGAAAGAAAGCTTGATTAATAATCTGGTTTGGTGGAACGAACTCCAAATGCATTACAAGTCAACATTTCCATCCATTCTGGAAGTTGACAGAATTCCAGAATGAGGTTTGTCACCCATCAACATTTCCCCTTTCTGAAATGAGAAAGCCAGTCATACACTTGATTTTCTCCCCATAGCACTGCCCTTGTAAGCTGTGTTCAACAAAACAACAGTTTCTGTGGAATTTTTCCTCCACAGAAAACAAAATTTCAGAGCTGTTTGCTGTTTCTTAAATTGGCAATCACACAAAAAAAGCAAGATTTAAGAGAAACTGCTTTTATGAAAGAATTCATTGTGACCAGGGGGAACCTTCCAAGGTGGTGCCACAGTGCACACTAACTCAGAGCAGGTTGCTCACTTAGCAGAAAGAATACATAGCACAAAAACTCCAACCAGTGGGGTTTTCTCCCCTTTTTTGGTGGGGTGGGGTATGCTTTCAAAATGTTGCCCATCCTCCCACTTCATTTAAATTAAAGGCAAAGAATGACAACTCTTTCCCCTATATATCCTAACTCTGATGACATTTTTAGGCCACACTTCCCGGTTCATGTGCATATGTGTGTGCAAGAATCTGTTCACATGTAAAGGAGCATCTCTCTCATTCTAAAGGCATGCTATTTTCCCCCTGCCTTTTCTAGGGTTTGTCTTGGGTGCTTGTGTAGTTCAGGGGCTAGAAATGGTGATAGTGTCCTGAAGATATTTTTTTGATTGAATCAAGACATAGAATGGAGACTGTGTGCAGACTGCCTTTTGGAGTGTGACACTGGCACACATATTCTTCTGGATAAGAGGTTGAAAACAGCACCTTGATAACTAATCTGGACTTTGACTGGGTTTAAGATGGCTCTTTAAACACACAGTGCTGATGAGCTACTGGATACCATTTTCTCTATACTCACCCAAGAAATTTGTAATGTCGATCAGAGTTTGTGTCCTTCTTTTGTCCACACCATTCTTTTTCCTCTATCAAGGAAAGATAAGACTGTGAGTGTACTGTAGATAGAATTTTTACTATCCCTTAAGAAGTGAACTTGCGTATTCTTGATAGCAGCTACTCAAATTAGTCTAGTATTTGTAGGCCTGGTATAGTGTGTAGCTAAGTGGCCCATTGTCTCATTCTGTGCATATATTCTTCTAATCTCCCTGTATTCTCTGTCTATGTGCCACAAGAGTAGCGACTACTAGACAGACCCTAACTTGCTTGCCTAGTGAAAATAAAGATCAAAGTTGCTCTTGAGGCACTTTGGCAACAGAAGTAAAGCTTTGTTGTGTTTGATATATTTTCCATTTAAAAATCATTTTATTGAAAGCTCTTACAAATATCATAATATTCTATAATTCAATCACGTCAAGAAGTATTATAGAGGGGCTGAGCCAGGGTGACGTAGTGGTTGTGCGCGGGACTGCGGCCCACTGGGACGGAGGTTCAATTCCAGCAGTGGGGCTGGGCCTCCTACTCCCACCACCGGAGAGCAGTGATGCCAAAAAAAAAAAAAAAAGTATTATAGAGTTGCTGCCACAGGCAGTTTTGAAATATTTTCTTACTTCTTGAACTCCTTGATATCAGCTCCTCTTCATCCCCTTCCTCCCAAACCCTCCCTTCCAGGAACCCTTATTTTATTTTATTTTCTACCTCATCTTTCACTATCCAATGTATCCATTCACCCACAATTCTGTTATTTATTCCCCTCTAGTGGAGTTAAACAGTCATAATTTCTACCAGCTGCTCCCTTGGCCCTTCCCTCTCTCTCTCTTCACATTCCCTTATGGAGTCATTACTCCTGCTTATCTACCTTGAGTTTCACGCATCAAATGATCTTAATTATACAAATAAACATACACAAGTCTAACAAGACTAATGAGATAAAACAAATAGAAATCATAATAGTAAGGGGCAGAAATATTCAAGAAATAGAAGATAATTATGTGCATCATCAATGCTTTCTTGTCCCTTCCATGTAGCTCTTCTAAGAATTGACTTACAGGTCCAATTAACTTATAGGTCTCCACTACATCCAAGCTCGTTAGCATCAATTTGGCTGATTGCTTTTGACCTTCTGATATCTGGTGTGCTTCTTCAATATGGACTTTGTTGCTTCCCTGCTAGTTGCCTGCTTGCTTGACTAAAAGCCTTTAAGACCCCAGACACACACACACACACACACACACACATACACACACACACACACACACACACACACACACACACACACACACATATATATATATAGCCAGGCACTATCAGTTTCTTCACCACATTTACTTATACAGCCATTTTTTCTTCAGCGATCATATCAGGAAGGTGAGTATCATACAGTGCCACATTATTAGAACAAATTGTTTGTTTACAGAGGCAAGCTCTAAGTATAGCCCCAAAGTCCATCTCTTCCTTGGGGTATTTGCATTTATATGCATATATAAATAAATATACATATATTTAAATAATTATGTATTTACATATACATACAGCTACATTTTCTTCTTCTTTCCACTTTTTAATTTTTGTTTCCTCCTACCCCATTATCATTTTTACCCATCGTTTTTATTCAGCTACAACATAACTAAGGATTAAAATTCTTTAAAATAACCAACCCCAACCTGAGTGCTAGAATGAAAGGTTTCTTTCTTATTCTCATTTGCAACATGGAATTCTGCAGTTTCAAATTTATTGTAACTGGTTTGCATCACCCACTTATAGTTTAAGGGAAAGCTTGGTGGAATGTCACAAAACATTTTTTCTTGAAAAGTAAGTGAGGATATTATTTTGACAACTGTTTGTCACACAAGTAATCATATAGCTAGGCGCTATATGATATTAAAATAAGATACCGTTAGACATAGTCGGGTTACTAAATGGAAGTCCACAATTTAACTTATTTACAGAAAGTTGGTCAAAGCACACAGTGGGAGGAAGACTCTATTGACAGTTAAAACATGGTTTCTTGTGGCACATTTAGCACTGCATTTGATTACTAGCATGTGTTATGGATTTCAGCAGTTCCACAGAAATATTCTTCATCCATTCTTCACCCCCCCCAAGAGGCAAAAGTAAGTGACATATAAGCCACATAATCTATATAATAAATAGTGTATGTGTAGATAATAAAATTGTACTTGCAGTTGAGTCACCCAAAGGAGGCTGATCGATGGTTGATTCAGTAGGCTGCATAATTCCTAGTCTTCTAGCCGTTTGGGCCAGCATTTGGTTATTCATGCCTTTGTCTCATAGACAAAGTCTTATCGGGAAGGTGAGCACGCAATGATGTGATTTTTCCTTCATTGATACCTGATACCTGATCACTCTGACACCTTGTGATCACACAGACTGGTGTGTGAAGCTTGTCCTTAATCGTAAAATAGCTAAGACAAATAGAAGAAATGATGAAGTGAAATAACTGAATAGAAAATTCCAAAGGACAGCTCAAGAAGAAAAAGTACGCTATTATACTGAAATATGTCAAGACCAAGAGTTAAAAAAATCAAATAGGAAGAACGTGTTCAGTGTATCTTCAGCTGAATGAACAGGAGAAAAATATTTAAGTCTCAAGTAGAAATATTGAACGATTCAATGGGAAACTGTAGAATTATGCAGAAAGCATCCAAACAATAAGGAACGCACATACAGCGTCATGGTGCCAAAAAGAACTAGTTGACATTCCACCATTTCAAGTGATGGCAAAGAAAAAGAACCAATGCTGAAGGAAGATCTTCAAAGTGCACTGAAAGTGTTAGTCAAAAACAAGTTTCCAGAAATTAATGGAATGCCAATTGAAATGTTTCAACGAGCTGATGAAGCACCAGAAGCATTATTCATCTACAGCAGGAAATTTAGAAAATAACCACTTGGCTTATTGACTGGAAGAGATCCATAATGGGGTCCATTCCAAAGAAAAATGAACTAATGAAGTACCCAAATTACAGAGCAATCGCCTTGATATCACATGCAAGTAAAATTTTGCTGAAGATCATTCAACAACTGTTGCAGACGTGCAGTGATTGGGAACTGCCACAGATTCAGGCTGAATTCAGAAGAGGCCAGGAAAGAAGAGATAATATTGCTGGTGCTGAATGGGTCTTGGCTGAAAGAATACCAGAAAGATGGTTACACGTGTTTTATCCATATGTAAAGGCATTTAACTGTGTGGATCGTAAAAAACTACCGAAAACCTTGAAAAGAATGAAATTTTTCATTTCATTGTGCAGACCATTTCATTATGCTCATGCATCACTTTTACTGGATGAAAAGGCAGTTCATGGGAAGAGAACATGGGAATAGTGCAGTTTAAAATCATGAAAAAAAACATGTCAAGGTTATATAGTTTAACCATACTTATTCAATCTGTATGTTTAGCAAATAATCATAGAAGCTAGACTATATGAAAGAAGAATGCTGTATCAGGATTGAAGGAAGGCTTATCAACAACCTACAATACTCAGGTAGCACAACCATGCTTGCTGAAAGTGAAGAGGACTTGAGGGCTTGATGATAAGTATCAAATGTTGCAGCTTGCAGTGTGGACTACTGAAAACTCAATGTATAGAAAATCAAAATCCTCACCACTGGGCTAATAGGTAATATCATGGTAATTGGAGAAAAAGATTAAAGTTGTCAAGAACTTTGCCTTACTTGAAAACACAATCAATGGCCATGGAAGTCACAGTCAAGAGTTCAAAAGATGAGTTGCATTAGGCAAATCTGATGCACAAGACCTTTTTAGAGTATTGAAAAGCAACATTGTTACTTTGAGGACAAAACTGCCTGACTCAAACCATAACTTTTTAAAATCATTTTATTGGGGGTTCATCCAATTCTTTTCATGATCAATACATACATCAATTGTATGCAGTCCACATTTGCACATTTGTTGCCATCATCATTCTCAAAACATCCTCCTTCCACTAAAGCCCCAGGTATCAACTTCCCATATTTCCATCCCTCGCCACTCCCCCTCCCCCACGGACCCTTCATAATTTGCAAATTATCATTATTTTGTCATATTGTACACTGTTCGATGTGTCCCTTCACCCATTCCCTATTGTCCGTATGGACAATACAGCCATAATATTTTTGATTGCCTCATATACACATAAAATTTGGACACTGACAAAGAAAGACTGAAGAATACTTTATGTGTTTGAATTGTGGTGCTGGCAAAAAATTATTGAAAGCTTCATGCACTACCACAGGACAAATCTGTCTGAAAAAATATTGACAGAGTGCTCCTGAGACGCCATGATGGCAAGACTTTGAAGTAAGTACTTTGGACATAACAGGAGAGTTGAGTCTTTGGAGCAGAACATCATTCTTGATAAAGTGGAGGGGCAGTGAAAACCCTCAATGAGAGGAATGAAAACTGACTGCAACAATGGACTCAACAGGCATATTCGGTGAGGACGGGACAGCAGTGGGCAGTGTCTTGTCTGTTGTGTATAGGGTTGCTATGGATTGGAACCAGCTCATGGGCAGCTAATAAGAAAGAAGAAATACTTCCCACTTTGCATGGCTCATCTCAATATTCGTAATTTCCACACACACTCTTACCTTTTAAGAGTTCCTGCAAGTGCAAGATCCTCTGGTATTTCCACCAGGGTGGAACGACGGGTTTCTGGAAATGTAATATCAAGATACTGTCACAAACTCAACACATGCTAGGTCCAAATCTCCACACTGGTTCCCTTCCTCTTTCTCAGTACTACCCCATTGTATAATCTGGTCATTTCCTGATTCAAGTTATTTACTAAGGAAGAACTATCACAGTAAGCTCTGTAATCACAATGGGAAAGTAAGAAGCACACTGACTTTTTATTATGATTTCTCACATCTAGAGAGAGACCCAATCCAGCTTTCTTCACTCAGCAAATAATCAACAGTATTTTGCTGACATTGTTTTAAAATATTTGTACAAATAACATTTAACTGTTATAGAGAAGAAGAATCATATTTTCTTAAATGTCAACAAGAGTTCAAGAGTTCCATGCACTTGTCAATTTAATGCTCATCGGGGACTCGGTGAAAGAGGTACTCTTTCCATTGCAGAAAACTGAGCAAAGCAGGAAGAGCTCTTGCAGACACAGGGTGTGGCTCAGTTGGCCAAGTTCCTTTGCCTTGGGTTTTTCATCTTAACAAACTCCAATGACATTCATTATGCATTTTAAAAGTCTGTTTCATTGTTGTGTTTTGCTTTGAAAATGACCCCTTCAATTCATGACACCTGGATTGGCCTGTCCTGATCTTACTGAAAGGCAATGAACACATGAACAATTTCCATCTACTTAATGCTGGTGGTTGGCTCCAGGAGAGCAGACAGCAGTTGAAGTGGGAACATTATTAAGCAAGAAAAGAAAATCTCCAAAAAGAACAATTAGTATTGGACATATCAGAAACTAGGTGTTTAGCATACAGCTATTTCAAGGGAAGAGAACACGGACTTTTGCATCTGGAATTGTTCTCTTCCTAAATGTGAGCAAGGGAAATGTAACTTTCTGAAACAGTAGGAGGATACTGATTATAGGAACTCCTCATTTTTGTTGTGGGTTAGCATAAGTATTTACCAGAATTTGTTTTGATTTACAGTGATACATCATTTTTTGAAGACTCCAAGCTCAAATTTTCCAGTACTTGAATAGCTTGGTGTTCATACATTTTCTCAATTGTCAAACCAAAAATTCAACTTGAATATAACCTCTTTAGATATTGAGTCTCACTGCAGATACAAAGGGCTGATGCTTTTGTCTGAGAACCAGTCTCACTCAGACAACATACAGTGCTTGTCTTGGTGCATTAAAACACTCTTAATCGTGTCCCCCCCACTTTATTTGTGTAAAATTTATAACCATGGATCCAAAGAAAATTAGGGATGCCAACAGTAAAGCTAAGAAGAAAACTCTAAGAACCATGAAAGAGTGATAGAAGTAAAGATATAAATCACTACAAAATTTGAGCCTGGTAGATACTTATCTGATGTGATCGCTGAATACAACATGGATAAGTTGGCATCATCAACATTGGGAGTGGGGGGAGGATTTTGATTAAAGTTGATAATATAGTGAAAGGTGTGAAATTGCTAAAAAGAAAACAGAGTCCAGGTCATCTCTGTGGTTGAAAAGTTACACTTAATTTGAAAAAAAAAAAACACAGGAAAAACTAAACAGTGACAGTGTATCTGAGATATGTGAAGAGTCTAAAAGCCTCCATTGTGATCCAAAAACCTGGGAAAATCAATTTATAAATATAATTTAGGAGCTTGAGAACCAATGATTTGTTTTCCCATTATTTTTTATGAAGTAAAAAAAAATTCGGTTCTTAAAATTTTTAGTGATCCTACACAAGTTTGGAATGGATAGAGTTTGACAACCAAGATGCCACTGTAGTGTGTTTCCTTCCTTGCCTTAGGAGGGTGCACGTTTACCTTAGAGTCTGATCATTCACAGGGCTAACATTGAAATACCATCATGACTGTGCTTCTTTGGGAGGGTCGAGGGAAGAGTCCATTTGCTTGCCTTGTGCAGATTCTGAGAACTGCCCACATTCCTAGTCTGCTGGGCCCTTCCTCCATCTTCAAAGTCAATAACATTACACCATTACTTCTTTCATCATCTCATCTACTTCTGTACATGACCTAAAATGATTCAACAATTTAAAGTATGCTCAAAAGTCAATTGGATTATCTTTTCATTTGAAACTCCTTAACTTAATCATATCTGCAGACTCTTTTATTTATGCCACAGAAAGTAGCATATGCAGAGGTTCTGTCGATCTTGTTTACCACAGAGCATCGTAATATAACAGTTTAAGGAACATATTCTCTGTAACAACATGCTCAAAATGGAGGCTGAGCATTAGAAAAATGAGGTAGATGTAATTAATCATTTAGACACCATGTGACATAACAGTAATAAACAGGCCTGGGCAAAAGTCATATTAAAAATTAAGGAAACAGAAAGCAAACATGTGACTGTCAGGTTGATTCCAACTCAAAGTGAACCCCAGAAGAATTGCTACCTGACTTTCCAATGGCAGGAATCTCACACAAGTGGGTCACTAGGGCTTCATCCAGAGAATCCTGTGTGTCTTTGATCTGCCAACTTTTCAGTTAGGAATCAAGCACAAACCCTGTTGCCATTCAGAGGACCCATGAGGCACCAAGAGTCAGACGAAAGGAGGGTTGCAAAGTCAGTTCAGAGGGCGAAGCTGGTTTTAAGGTCCTGGACTTCTGGGTAAAGAACACTGTAACTCTTCCTTAAACTTCGGCTGTCTTCATTGTAATAAAAAATATCATCTGCTTTGCAGCGTGATAGCACAAAATTAAGTGAGATGACAATGAGTGGACATGTGTAAAGTGTGTCTCAGATGACAGATAGTCATATGCAAAGAATGCATACTCGGTACATGAAAACCTCTAAAATGGTGATATTATTTTTCTCTCGCCTCCATGTAGAAGGGAACACCAAAAGAGAGGTGAGATTCCCCAGAAACACTGACTTCTCTCCTCCTTCACAATTTTGTTTAGAACAGGTTATAGTTTTGAGATTTGTCCATGTGGTGAAAAACAGAAGAGGGAGAAAAATAAAACATACTAAAACATGGTTCCTGGATCGCACAAGTGGCTTGTGCTCATGCTCTGATGGCATAATTGTTGAGTCCAGTGATGCCAAGCAATAAAACTGGCACTGAGACTCTGCAGGAAAAACACTCGACAATTCACTCCCATAAAGATTACAGCCTGGGGTGGGGGGGGGTGGTAGATTACAGCCTAGAAAACCCTCCAGGGCACTTCTACTCTGTCGCACAGAATCCCCATGAGTTGAAAATCTAATGGCAACAACAGTTCAAATTGTCAAACTGCTTCATTTAAGATTAAAATCAAGAGAAAGCAGTGGGGCAGTCCTACTTTGTAAGACAGGCACTTTGCAGAACTGTAATTAGCTGAATGGCATTAAGGGTTTTTGTTCAGTTTTTGAGCATTCGTTATAGACAGTCATTGCTTAAATTTTCTCATCAATTCTTCATACATTCAAGACCATTTAAAAGTGAGTAATCCCACACTAAAATCATGTGAGGTAACAGAGACAGTACATTTCACTGCATGGCTTCCAAAGAAAGTAAGGAGAGAAGAATGAGAAGAACTGTCCTATGGCCAAAAAATTGTTTACAGATGTATTACATAGGAAGCCAGTGATGTATGTTTAGCAATATCCATGCTTGGGTCTTCAGTACATTCAAGATAGAGTATTATGTCCTTATTAAAAATCTCAATATAAACCAATCATCAGTCAAAGTTTGCCGTACTTCCATGGCTTGCATATTGCTACAGTGCCGAATGTGGTGCCAACAGTTTTTAGATAATATTTTTGTCACTAGTGGTGGAAAAGTGTCAGTGTAGCTTCCAGACTAACATAAAACAGGAATAAAGAGGTGAACCACTCTTTAAAATTTAGCAACTGAAAAACTTATGGATAGCAACAGAACACTGTTTGATTTAGCTTCAGAAGAAGAGTTAAATCAAGATGAGTTAAATCAGAAGATGAGTGCCATCAAGTTAGAAGGTACTCAAGAGGAATTCCCCACATAAGACCTTCTACTCCAGTGAAACTTTTCAGTGGCAGAAACTCCCTGTGGGCAGTTCTAACCTGCCCTTGACCCTGGCTATGAGTCAGCACTGCCTTAATGGCAGTGGCAACGATATCCCAAGGAGATGACTGATAATGTTCTCTAACATGAAGTGACAATGATGTCTCTAAGATGATCCAGAGACATACAAAAACCACAGATGCATGAATGGATTTTGAGCCTGCATTTACTAATTCCAGTCCCAATCAGGCAGACTCACAATCTGAAACCTCCAGCCACACCTCAAGAGATAGACAGGATTTTCTACTTTCTAAAGACGTAGTCTGGGAAACTCACAGGAACAGATATGGCTTATCCTGTGGAGTTACTCTGAGTTGATATCAACTCAACAGCTGTAAGTTTGGTTTTGGTTTTATCAAATTTTGTAGTGTTAAATTGATTGAAAAAACAACCAACATATGGTAACCATTGCTAGCAATGGAAACGTGAAATTGGAAACAAAGAAGATCATTCCTTGGAAAATATGGTTTTAATGATACAAATATCACTGGCAATATATTTGTATATATGTATATGTATATATATATATATATATATATATATATATATATATATATCTCACTGGTGTGTATCAAGATGGAAATTTTCAAGACCAAATACTTACACATTGCAAAAACATTTTTTAAGAACATAAAGTTATTCCAGGAATACACGGGATTCAAAATCACTACATCTGTGGAAAGAGATCATGGAGAAACTCAATATCCCTAGCCAGTACAAGACCAGTGGTTGACTATAAAATAGGCCATCAATTGCTTTATGCAAGTTCAAGTTGAAGCTGAAGCAAATGAAAACAAATCCATGGGAGTTTAAAGACAATTTGAATATATCTCAAAGATAATGCGTTGTACATTATTGACCAGAGAACAAATGAGTTGTAGGTTGATATTAAGAGCATCATACATGAAACAAGCAAAATGTCACTGGAATGACAGTCAGGGTCAAAATGGATCAGCAGAGAATCTAAAGCCTGCTTTAAAGGTAGAGAAGCCAATGTGACTACAAGAAAGAAAGTAAAAGGACTGAACAAAAACCTTGAAAGGGTAGTTGAAGAAGACAAAATAAAGAAATGTGCAAAAACCTGAAGCTAGAAAGCCACAATGGAAAAACACTTTCAGAATTTCCAATGCTTAAAAAAGCAAAGAAAATGCAAGCCCCTATGTGAAATATTGAAGAATTCTGTGAGGAAAACTTTGAGCAAGACATGCTGCATCCAAAAAGCACCAAACTAATACAGACTCACTGTTTCAAGAAAAACTGGGCAGATTTCAAGCATTTCAGGAGATTTCATATGATTAAGAATAGATGGCATTAAAAGAAGAAAGAATGCATTTTGTACTGAAGGCACTGGAAAACCCACATGACTCCAATAATCGATGGAATATCAATTGAAGTTTCAACAAATAGATGCAACACTACAGGTGTTCACTTCTCTATATCAGAGAGCAACCTATCCAACAAGCTGGAAGCCTTCCCCATGTGTGCCTATTCTAAAAAAGGATGACATAACAGAACGTAGAGATTATCGGCAATTAATATTATCACATGCAAGTGAACTTTTACTAAAGACAATTGCTAAATGGTTTCAGCAGCACATCCCCAAAGAGCTACTAGAAATTCAACTTAAATTCAAAAGAGGCCATGGAACAAGGCATCTCTGACTGGTGATGTCAGATGGATCTTTGTTGCAAACAGAGAATTCCAGAAAGATGTTTGTGTCTTATTGACTATGCAAAGATATTTGATTTTATGGATCATAGCAAACTACCATTAGCATTGAGCTTATTGGGAATTCTTAAAAGACTTAATTGAGCTGAGGTGTAACCTGTACATAAACCAAGAAAAAGAAGTTCAAAGAAAAAGAAGGGACGTTACATTATTAAACTTGGGAAGGGATATCCTTTCACTGTACTTATTTAATCTGTATGCTGACCAAGTAATCCAAGAAATTGCATTATATGAACAAAAAATGGTATCATTAGAACTGGAATAAGGCACAGGAACAGCCTGTGATGTGCAAGCTTGCTTCCTGATATCAGAGAACTTAAAACATTTACTGATGAAGATCAAAGACTATGGGTGTACATCCTCCACCAGGTCTACTTACTGAAAGCCTCCATGTGTGTAAATATATCGGTGTTTATGTCATTGCTTCCACTTGGTGATTTTTTATCAAATACTGCAAATTATGTATTAAAATTTATAGGTATGCTGATCCTTATTGTATTTCTTTTAAAATGCTTAAATTTTATACTGGAAAGCAATTAGAGAACAAATGGATTACGTAGTTTCCAGTTTGTTTTGGTTGATCTATTTCTTTGTGGTTTTTAGCATCTAAACTCAGATACTGGACTATTTATCAGCATTCTTCTAGTTCCATACACCTTGAACTGCACATTTATATACTCAGAAGCTTGTAATTTTCAACATGGCCTCTCAGTACTTTGTCCTCTCAAATACTGATTTTGAAAGATTTTTTGGAGTATTAAATTGAATATATAATGTTTAGAATCTGGCTAGAACCTCTACAAGAGATTGCACACAGATTTTTCAACTCAATTCCTTGAGGGTTCCTCTTTCCTAAATCTGCATCATCAAAGCCTGGAATTTTGACAGGTGTGAATTCCAACCTCTCTGTTCTAAACCAAGTAGGATTGAGGATTCCTGATACTGTTTTCTTCTAGAATACAGTGAGTTAGCAGAAACCTCAAGCAGTAGCTGTTTGGGTTGGAAGTCAGGTGGAACACGAATCACATAACTGTGCTCTCCTTTTCTCTTGAGTTCTGCCTACTAGCACTTTTAATAATTATCATATATTTTTATATTGTGTGCAGTTTTGTTATTGTTTTATGACATGATGTATTTCATCATGGTTAGAGTCAAAATGTTAGATGCTGATTTCTGGTTTCCATTTCATTCATATTGAATCACATTACTATAAAGTTGTTATATATTATGATTATTATATCACCCCTGACTAAAAGTACAAGAGAATAAAAGTTGTAATTGTTGGTATGAAGAATACCGTGAGAAAAATGAAGAAAAGCCTAATCTCTCAATTAAAGTTGACCATGGTGATGTGAATAGTCCAAATCTTTATTAGCTAATGAGGCACAACTCAAGGTAAAAAGAAACAGGTGCAAGAATATACTAATAATTGGAACTTGGAAAATACAAAGCATGAATTTAAGAAAATTGGAAGTCATCACAAATGAAATCAAACAGATAAAGATCAATATCCTAGGCATCAGTAAGCTGTAACAAATTGGTATTAGCTATTTTGAATAATAAAATCATATGATTTACTATGCCAGGGAAGGCACACTTAAGAGAAATGGCTTTGTATGCTTTGTCAAAAAGGATGATTTGAGGTCTATATTGAAGTACAATGCTGGTGTGATAGGATTATATCTATCCACCTTCAAGGAAGTCCATACAACTATTGTTCAAATTTATGTACCAATCATAAAAGCTAGTGATGAAGAAATTGAAGAATTCTGTTGATGTTTTCAGTTTGAAATTGATCAATATGAAATCAAGGTGCATTGATAATTATTGGCAATTGATTTGAAAAACTTGGAAAAAGAGAAAAGTACAATAGTTGGAAAATATGATCTTGGTAATAGATATAAAACTGAAGATTACATGATAGAAATTTGCAAAATCAATGACTTGTTAAAAGACAATACCTTTTTTCAAAAACATGGTGGTGACTACGCATGTGGAATTCTCTAAATGGAATAAACAAATAAAATTGAATATATTTGTGGGAAGAAGAAAGGATGGAGAAACTCAATATCAGTAGCTCAAACCAGACCAGGAACTTAATGTGGAACAATCAACTGCATACATGTAAGTTCAGGTTGAAGCTAAAAAAAATTTTTTTAATCACAAGAGAACTAAAATATAAACTTGTGTCTATTCCTCTTGAGTATCAAGAGCATATCAAGAACAGTTTAGACGCATTAAACACTAAGGAAAGAACACCTGATGAGCTGTGGTAGCACACTGAAAACATTACTCATGAAGAAAGTGAAAGGCAGAAAAGGAAAGATCATTTAAAATACAGGACAGAGGAAAGATTATGTGGATGTCAGAAGAAACTCTGAAATTTGTTGTTAACCATGGAGTAGCTATGATAAATGGAGTAAATGATGAAGTCAAATAGCTAAACAGAGAACGTCAAAGGGAAGCTAAAGAAAAGAAAGTGAACAATTATAATGAAATATACAAAGACCTAGAGTTAGGAAATGAAAAGGGAAGAATATGTTCAGCATAACTTAAAGTGAAAGAACTCAAGAAAAACTTCAAGTCGCAAACTGAATTATTGAAAGATTCTATGGGGAAATAATGAATGATGCAGTCAGCAACAAAAGACAAAGGAATGAGTATACAGTCACAGTCCCCAAAAGAACTCATTAACATTCAACTATTTCAAGAGACAACCGATGAGCAAGAATCAATGGGGCGGGAGGCAGAAGTCCAAGCTGAATTGAAAACTAGCCAAGACCAAGGGTTCAGGAATTGATAGAATACCAACTGAAATGGTTCAATAGGCTGAGAAAGCACTGGTAGCATTTATTGTCTATTCTAGGAAATTTTAGACACCTACTTGGCTTACTGGCTGGAAGAGAGCTATATTGGTACCTGTGGCAGTCATGCAATCTGTGTCGATTTCAAGATTGGGAGTGTTGGGGTGGAGTCTAACCTCTCAATCTGGAGATAGCCAATGAGATAGATCTCTGTGTGGGCATGGCTTTCTCCTGAGAATTCTGGAAAACCTGCCTGTATTTCCCCCTTGGAGGTGAGAGACTTGCAGCTCAGTCCCTCAGAGATTCTCTACTTACAAGAGACAAGGCTGACTGACACTCTGTGAGATATCCCAGAGGAGAAACCCATGGGCTTACCCTGATGGAATCAGACCTCTGAAGCCAGAAAAAACCAGTGCTGAGATGCTTGAGAAGCCACAGAGAGACCCGTGCCAGCACTGAGATGCTTCAATCACCACTGGATACACAAGACTCTGCTTCCACAGGCCTGTGATTGTCCTGGCATCATTGCATGTGTTTCGTGAACCTGAAGAGGGCTTTATAAGTTGGTATCAGACATATGGGCTAGTATTGGACTTATGACCTTGGACTGGACTGGGCTGGGATGGTTCCTCAATGTTCAATTGCTCTTATATATATACCTCTTTCTTATATATAAACCTCTTTCTTATACGCATAAGAGATTCTATGAATTTGTTTCTCTAGTCTCCCCAGACTAACCCAGTACCCATTCTAAAGAAAAATGACCTGGCAGGATGCTCAACTTACAGGACATTATTATTGATAAGAAGTGCAAGTAAAGTTTCTCTAAAGATCGTCAAATAATGCTTACAACAGTACACTGGCAGGGAACTGCCGCAGGTTCAGGCCAGATTCAGATGAGGATGGGAAACAAGAATATCATGGCTGATGTCAGATGGAACTTTGCTGAAAGCAAAGATTTGCAGAAAGATTTTTTTAAAAAACTTATGTTTTTTGACAATCCCAAAGCATTTGATCATGTAGGTTATAACAGATAATGGATAGCCTTGAGAAAAATGGGAATTGCAGAACATCTCGTTGTGTTCATGCAGCATTTGTACATGGATCAACAGGCAGTTGTGGGAACAGAACAAGGGAATAGTGTATATAGCTTAAATCTGTAAGGATGTGTGTCATGGCTGTATCCTGTCACCATATTTAGCCAATATGTCTGCTGAGCAAATACTCAGAGAAGCTATATTATGTAAAGGAGAATGTGGCATCCAGATGAAGGAAGGTTTATCAACAACCTGTGATATCACAGGTTTGCTAAAAATGAGAACTTCAGACACTCGATAATGAAACAACAGCAGCAATTAGAATTCATCAAGGTCTTGTTTTTTTTAAAAAAAAAAACATTTCAAAGTCCTGACAACTATAGAATAATTCAAACCTACCAGGAGCTCCTTGGGAAAAGATGACATTGTCTCCCCCATAAAGATTTACAGTCATGAGGTCAATATGAGTGGGAATCTGTGGGTGGCGGTAGGCTAGTTTTGGGTTTTGAAATGGTATATTTTGACTTTGCCTTTCAGTAACTGCAGAGCCTTGGACAAGTCACTTAAACTAAATATATTTTAATCAGTATTTTAGTCTGAATATATGAAAAATCTGATAATACTTACTTTGTGTGTTATCTTATGTCTTAATTGCAAAAGTGCTTATAAAGTTCTTAACATAGAGCCTGACTCATTGCACATTCTTATTACAGGTGAATTAGTGACAGTGTACACTAGGAAACATTCAGTTTAATAAGGTAGTCACTACTGTTATTATATCTAACCAACTGGGCTGCAGTATCGGCTGTTCAAACTTACGGGTCCTTTTGAGGGAAAAAGAAACGGCTATTTGTTACTCTAAAGATTTATAACTTCAGAAATCCTATATGTGGTTACCATGACTAGAAATCCACTGTAAGGCAATGGGTTTGGATTTCTGGTTTTCTCTATCTTAAGCTGCATTGTTCTTGGGGGAGAGGAGTGGAAACCTGGAAGAACAGAAATTTTGACAACGTGGGTACAATTACATAAGGTACACAAGTTTACAATTACCTAATGTGATGATTAAGTGATGGAAGTGATTTGGGGAGGATTAGTGGTACAATAAAATGTATCAAAAGTTGGTTGAGAATTTATTTTACTTGAAATTAGTTTTATATGATTTTAAATTAATATATTAAATAATGCACAAATATATATATAAGCTCATTGTAAAACATTCATACCACATAGAAACATGTGGAGTAAAAGATTTCAGTGTTCACTGAAGTCCCTTCTCTCTTTTATTCCTTTCTTTAGAGATAAGCACTATTCATCACAGAGTGCATAATTAAGTGTAATTTTGTGAAAAGTGCCATATTATTCTTCAAGGCTTTAAAGTTTTTGTTGGAAATCTTTTAAAGTGATTATTCAAGTGTAGCTAGCTTTTTTCCTTTCTTTTCAGACACCGTGACATTCAGCATCCCAGTGAGTTAAAGAAATAGAGGAAAAAACAGAGAATTCGTTTTTCTCAAAGATGAACATTTTTTTAAGCTATGTTAGAGTGGCTGAATTCACACATGCATTCTGGAAGACCCTCTACGTTTTCATTTTCATCATTATTTTTTCAAACCAAGACAAAATGTCAAGATAAACCCAGTAACCACAAGGCTGGAACATTACCTCCTTGTGTTGAGTTCACATTTATCTTCCACACAAGTGTGGAAGACAGCCAGCCTTAACAGCGTCAGTTTGAAGGCTACACCCAGAAATCAGAGGCAATATGAGCTAGAACACAAGAGCAAATCAAATGACTTTCCTCCAAACCGCATCCAAACTCATAGCCATCGGGTGGATTCTGACTCGTGCTGACCCTGTAGGAGAGTAGAATGCCTGTGAATTTCCCTCATTGTAACCTCCTTTTTTATTTGTGGGGGGAAACCAGCCCCTCACATGATCATGGGTCCAGTAGGGGAGCAATTGCATGGTTATGATATATAAAGATTGAATAAAGCTTCTCGGCCTTTTGGATAAGATCAAGTGTAAGATTGAGTAAAGTTGTAGAAGTGAGGGGAGATGGGAGAGAGAATAAAATGAAGGAGTCAGACTCATTTCCTGGTAGCACACTCACCTTAACCCTTCTCGGTGATCCATGTGAGGATGCGGGAGGGGAGGAATGCAGGAGAGAGAGAGAGCGAGAGCGAGAGCGAGAGAGAGAGAGAGCGAGAGCGAGAGAGAGAGAGAGAGAGAGAGAGAGAGAGAGAGAGAGATTTATTTCTAACCAAGGCTTATATATCTTTTGGCTATGTGCAAGGCCCCGATTATAGGTAAAGACATACATCATAGGCAGAGGTTGTACTATAGGTGACACAGTACTGGGAGGGGGGCGATCTAGGGGTGTACACATTAGAGGAGGATGAGGGATTAAGGGTACACTTGTGCCAAGATGGGCAGATCCTAGATTCATGATGGCAGCCTTACTTTGATTGTCCTTTAGGTGGAGGCTTCATTTATTTTAAGATTTCAGGGGAAGCAATCCACTGTTGTTAACAGGAGGGAGTGGGCCTCATCTACTGCTGGAGAGACAAGAGGATCTGCTTGCTCTGGGTGGCTGGTGCCTTCAGGGAGACACATAACTTGACAATAATTTACTATTAGGTGTAAGCAGTGTCCTAGGTCCAGAATATATTTGAGGGAGAGAAACTGGAGAAAAGTCTTTTTATATCCCACATGTATTATTTTTAGATTCTTTAACTATACATAACCTATCCTAAAATTCAATAACTCCATTATATTAATACAGATTGTTCAAACATCAGCACGGTCAACAATAGAACATTTTCTTCATTCTTATACCCTTTAATGTTGACTTTCTAATTCCCCCACCCTCCTCTTTTGGTTCTCCAGAGTAATTATAGTTTCAGTTACTGTCTTCATAAACCTGACTCCTCAATGAAATATGCAACCTTCCTCTAGTCCCCATGCTGCCTCCCACCCACTATCATGACCCCCATTCTACCACATAAATCCAGCTAGACCAGGAGATGTACAGTGAAGTTAGAAACATGGGAAACTTAGGATAGATGATCCATCAAGACTAGTAATAGGAGTGGTAATACCAGGAGGGTGGAGGGATGGAGGAATAGAAAGGGAGAACCAACTTCAGGGATCTACACGTAGCCTCCTCTCTGGGACACAGACAACAGGGAAGCGAGTGTTGGGACACATTGGACAGTGTACAGGATGAAAAAAATAACAATTTATAAATTACTAAGGGTAATTTATAAGGACGGGAAGGAAGGGAGGAAGGACGGGAGGAAGGATAATATAGGGAGCTGATACTGGGGGTCTGGAGGGAGGGAGAATGTTTTGAGAGTGATGATGGCAATGGGTGTGTAAATGTGGCCTGCATACAATTGATGTTGGTATGGATTGTGATGGGAGTTGTATGGGCCCCCAATAAAATGATTCATTAAAAAAAGGGGGGGGGAGGGGGAAGGGGAGTGTTTTTTTTAAAGAGGAGCTTGTACCAAGGGCTCAAGTGGAAAATGTTTGGAAATGTATGTGGCAGCATGTGTGCAAATGGGCTTGATACAAATGAAGTACTGAATGTTGTAGTAGCTGTAAGAGCCCCCAATAAAATTATTTTTTAAAAAACCTGGCTCTTCTATACAGAAAGATATATGAAACAAGGACAGGTAACAGGACCAAAAAAAGGGCCCAGCAATAAAGGTCATGTAAAACAATAAGAGACTTCGATTAAGAAAAAGCAAATCCATTCTGACAACCCCCTGCAGACAGTGGGTCATCCCCCTCACAGAAGGGTCACAAGGAAGGGATGAGTCCACCAGGGCTCAGTACAGCACTGATGAAGCAAACAATATTCTTCTGGTTCTTTGAGGCTTCCTCATCCACCACTATCATGATCCCAATCCTGCCTTTCACTTCAACCTGGACCAGAATATGTGCACAGGTACAAGTAAGAGATAAGAGCTCATACCACATGGAATCCAATAACAGAAATGGGGGAAGTGAGTATAGGGGGAAGGTAGGGAGAAGAGGGGAACAAAGAGGAACAAATCACAGTGATTGATATGTAACCACCACCACCCAGGGGGATGAACAACAGAAGTTATGGGGGAAAGGAGACAGCATTTGATATAAGATATGAAAATAGTCGTGATTTATAATTTATCAAGGGGTCACGAGTTGGGTAGGGAGGAAAAAGGAGGAGGGGATACCAAGGGCTCAATAGAAAGTAAATGTTTAGAAAAGAATGATGGCAACCTATCTACAACTATGTTTGATACAATTATGCTTCATGTATGGATTGTCATAAGATCTGTAAGAATCCCCAATAAAATGACCTTTTAATAAAAAAAATAATAAGCAACCCTTTACGAGAGTAGAAAGCAGAGCAGCTGGTGTATTTGCACCACTGACCTTGAAGTTGGCAGCCCGACCCACCTAAGCACAGGGCTCCATCAATACTAAGAGTGACTTGAAGTCAACTTGGTGACCACCTAGCAATAATGAGTCCTTCAGTGGAGCAGAACGCATCATGGAAACATGACTAAAGATCTCATTAATAAACAGGAGTGCAAGGGGGAGTCAGAGATAGTCTTTAAGTCAGATGAGCAAGGACTTGCAGGAACGGCAAAGGGGTACAAGGTACTGATTGATTCCCATTGGAGGGACCCATCTTCAGTCACATGGAAATCCAGAACCCGGATGTAACTCAGCACGCCGAGGAGGATAAGCCATAAGCCATAGTTGTGTGCTTATTCTTGTTCAATTTACTTTTTTTTCCTTTATGAGCATTATTTCTTCATGTCACAAGGTTTATTTGGTTCCTGTTAATGGCCAAGCCCTTCGGTGTTACATGAGGGATATAGCAATGAATACCGACTCTCCCTGGACCTAGTGGACTTTGCTAGCTAGTCAAAAAAGAGTAAATATGAAAGCACATAATAAGCAGGATATATTCCTAAAGAAAAGAAAATATGGAGCTGTTTAAAATTATGATTTTAAAAATTATAGATGGCAAAGCACTAACTTTCACCCTGGGTAATAAATGTTAAGAGTAGAACTTTTGCTCATCCTAGGGCTGGTGCATATACATCCTCTGAACATAATCTTTCTAATAGGGTTTCATGGCTTTTATAGTCATGGAGAACAGCAGATTACATTTCAACCATAGGCAGAATTAAATTAACTCATGCTGTGATTATTAATCTTCTTAAGCAGTTGCTTTTATTAAAATACTAATTGATTTTGAAGGATCTTAGTACAGAGTCATGTTTCCAGACTGTAGGGAGAATAACCAGTAACTTAATAGTAATTGACCATCTAATCTAATTAAGTTTCATTTTCTCTTCTAGAACCCTAGCCAAAGAATGTTTTCCTTTACCACATTTAATGATATGTGTCTGAAAAAACCCAGTTACCCTTTTAGGAGCTGATTGAGTTATTTCATAAAATTCATTAACCATTATCATTAGGTAGATTTTTTTCTTATGTAGTTTCAAAATTTAAGTTTACATAAGATTATATCAGCACATCTGCTATAATAGTATATAATGCCCTGCTTTCATCCAAATAATTTTTGTGTGTGTGAAAACAAGAATACAGGACATTCGCTAGCTGAGGTAATGGCGACTGGGACATCGAATTCCCAAGCGAGAATCCATCAGTCAGTGAAAGGGCTTCTTACTGTGAAGGTGAACCTCTGTGTTACAGATGTGATAGCACAAAACAAGCAGTTGCTGAAGGGCTCCTGAGGCTCTGAGCTGCTGGGTTAGGCAGCTCCAAATATGGTAGGTGAGGAGTGTGTTAGTCCGGATAAACTAGAGAAATACATACATAGACACACATATAGATATAAGGGTACGGTTTATATACTAGAGGAATACAACACTAAGAAAACATTCCAACCCAGTCTAGCTCAAAGTCATAAGTCCGATATAAGCCCATATGCCCGGTACCAGTCTATAACATCTCCTTCCGATTCACAAGGTCACAGGCCAGAGTCCCGGCACTGGCGGAGGTCTCCCAGGGCTCCTCGCTTCCAGGGTTCTGGGTCCATCAACAGCATCCAGTGGTGGTAGAGGCAACTCAGTGCTGGCAGGGCTCTCCATGTGGCTTCTCCAGCTTCAGACGTCTGGTTCCATCAGGGTAAGGCCGTGTGGCTTCTCCTCCAGCTCCTTCAGCTCCTCAGGCGCTGCCATCTTGTCTTGTCCATAATTCATCGTCTTGGAGACTAACTCCCAACAGCTGGGGAGATAGCTTCTCATCTCCTCGAGGGAAATATCGCGAGATTTCCCAGAAGTCTCAGAAGAAAGTCGTGTCCACAGGGAGGCCTCATTGGCTACTCAATGGCTATCTCCAGATTAACAGGCCAGACTCCACCCCTACATCTCAATCATGAAATTAACGTAAGCACATGATCGCCACAAGGAGGATGCTCTCTTGCCCTCAGAAGATAATCTAAGGAAAATGGCAATAATAACCACATATCTTCAGTACCAGCAAGAAACTATTCAGAAGAATGTTGAACAGACATTAAATCTCCAGGACCAGCTGAAATAGGCAAACATGTAAATTTGCCTGGTGCTGAGGAGGAAAAAAATTGTTCTGAAACTATCATGCCATGGGCTGATTTCCCACTTTCGTTTCCAAAAGTTATGCTAGCAAAGCTTTGTCATGATCACAGTTTTACGTGATCAGGCGAGGTGGCTGAATTTAGGGAGCATTTCTTGAACTGGACCAACCCAGCTTGAAGCTGCTCTGTTTAATTTGGTGCTAAATTCGAACAAAACGATGCCTTCGTTTTTCTTTTTCAACCGTTCATATGTTGACAGGCATATGGTCTTAATGTGATCCTTAGCCAACACTAAATCATGTTTACAATCAGGAAATAGAATTTTTAATGTGAGCCAGTAAGGATTCTAATACAATGCTCTTTTCAGAGATGATTCCTTTTCATCATGCATTCAAGAACTTTTTTGGCCACAGAATGGTGCTTTTCAAGTAATTCAGAGAAGATACTTATTTTTGGCAAATTTTGACATTGTTTGCTTAGATGAGAACCAGGCTCATGGTCTCCATGCTGGCCAGCTGCAACCTCTGCCTTGACCTGCATTCCTAGGATTTCTTTGTTGCTGTGATTCTTAAGATTAAGTGACCTTGGGTTCAGTTTGCAATTTTCTTTCTCATCCACACATTGGTTTGTATGACATCATTGCCCAGCACGAAGGTACTTGATGTTCACTGAGTGGGATCAGGCTGTGACGACGTTACCTGCATAGACATTTGCCTGGTTTATTAGATTCATCTCATTATATAAATGCCTTACCCACTAAAAAAAAAAAGAAAAAGAAAAGAAGAGTATATAGTTTGTCTTCCTTGAGCTTTTTCTCTGTCGAATATTCTCTGCAAAAATGGCGGCAGATTTCCAAATTATATTTTGATTTTCCATACTACATGATGGAGTGAGCATGGAAAATAAAAGATCATTTCTCTCCCATCCCCCAGTCATATACATTTTACTTTATGCCAATAAACATCTCCACCCCACCCCCACTTTAAACAGCTGGTTTCATGGGTAGGCTTTATTCTTTAGTAGCAGGTAATGTTAGTTTATCCCACGTTGGCTCCTGTACAACAGAAAGAAACATTGTTCACCCCCACACTGTCTTCGTAGTCATTGTGAGTCCATTATTATGGCCACCATTCCTTTTGAGTGTCTTCCAGTCTAAGAAGTTCATACCCTAGCACTTTATAAGACAAAATTCTATCATGATCCATAGATTTTCCTTGACTAATTTTCTAAAGCAGTTCATCAGCTTTTTTAAAAAATTGATCTCAGTATGGAAACTCATCTGAAACCTATCCACTAAGGGAGACCCTACTGGTATTGGAAACAGTGGTTTCCCAGAATCTTAGCAATACACAAAGTCACTCTAGTATGGTAATTAATATATGGGTGGTGGTGATCTTCAATAGGAGAGGGAAAAGGAGATGATCTCCAATTTTTGAGTTATGCTTCTCACTTAAAACATTTTCTCAGCCTTGCTTAGCACCATTTTCTACAATTCTGTCTCACTATTACCAATACCTTTGTAAACGTGGTCTTGCCTCAACATTTTTCACCCTTTTAACCAGTTTAAGAATTCCTGTCTGCTGAACCCCGGTGGCGTAAGTGGTTGAGTGCAGGACTGCAGCCCATGGGCTTAGCGGTTCCAATCCAGCAGCAGCTCTCAGGAGCAGTGCTGGGTAGCTCCCATGACCACCAGAGGGCAGTGATGCCCCCACCAAAAAAAATAATTCCTATGTCTCAGAATGGGATATCAGAGCTGACCCTGATTTTCTTCTGCTGCTCTTTATTGTGTAGTCATATCCTGTGACCTCACCCATGGTCTTCTCCATGGCTTTTCTTCCTCAATTTTCATTTTAAATTCTCCTCCTGACTCCCACTGCACCAGTCTCAATAGAGTTTCCACGTTAGTTTCCAGCTCTTTTTCTGCTTCCTTCTCTCCTCTCCAAGTTGTCCTATACCTCTCCCCCCCCAAAAAAAAAAAAAAGAAAGGAAAAGGTGATTTTCTCCATGGTGGAAAAGATGGGGAATAAGTTGGGGGGGGGGGGTGAGCAGTGAACTTAGAAACAGCAGAATGGCTCTTGCCTCTCATTAAACACAACAATTTTGAGAATTTAAATCAAGGCAAGATTTTGAACAACAGCAAACCAATAGGCATTCTCTTCACATCTTAATGGCTAAGTATATGGTTCATGAAGAGTCTACAGATTTCCTTTTTTTTTTTTTTTTTTTGGCATCACTGCCCTCTGGCAGGAGTGGGAGGCCCAGCCTTGCTCCTGAAGAGCTGCTGCTGGATTTGAACCGCGAAGCAGTGAACCATAGTCCCGCACACAACCACTACACCACCGGGCTCAGCCCTGATTTCCAATTTTTTGTCCTAACTTCATCTTGACTTTCTAGAATGTCAATTTCCAATTAAAATCAAGACATTTAAATTAGAAGAAGATCCCATCAAAGTAATAATCCTGATAACTCTGTTACCAACTGCTGTTAATTCCATCCCAATGCCTGGAAAGTTCATGTGTATTAGGGCAGCACAATGCTTCATAACTATCTTTCAGTGGCTGAATTTTCAGAAGTATGCCACTAGAATCTATTTTATGAGCTACCTCTGGATAACTCTAATCCACAGCCTTTCCATTAACAAACTGAGGACATCTGTCATATGTGTCACCAAGGGACTGTGCGAACATCACTAGAACTTTTTTGAAGAAAGAGCTATACAAAGAATACAGCAATATTGCATCATTAATTTGAATACCTTTGATTCAAAATGAGCTTTCTCATCACTCTACATCACTCTAATCTGCGGTGACTCCAAAGTTAGAGCTATATAAATCTATAAATATTCTTGCATATCTTAGAGTGATAATGGTGGCTTTAGATTATTCAGACCCATTTTCCAACTTGATTTCATCCATGTCCCCAACTGTACACATCTCATAGAAGAAGTAAAGCAAGAAAATGGACATACCCTGAATAAAATGTCCATAGGAACCTTTAATATTGATATATTGTTAAATGAATATTTATATTGTTAAATGATTATATTATTAAATGAATATTTTATTAAATGATTATATTGTTAAATGAATATTTACAGATTCAATTATGTATGCTTTATTAATAATCTCCCTTATTAATGATCAGGCATTTCTTTAAAGTAACAAATCAGAGCCTCACACTGAAGTAATCAAGGAGTAAGTTTTTATCTTTAAAGAGCAATGCAGAGAAATCATTTTTTCATCAACATATTTTTCTGTGGAGAATAAAACCTTTAATCACCTAAATATGAATGCTTCTAAGGTTTTCAACTTTTCCTGTATTTTTTGCGATGCTTTTACTTGTTCATATTAGGGTGTATCTCAGAGGTGTTTTGTCACTTAAGGTCATCCTCTTGAAGTTACATTACTTGGTTTTCTGTTTTCATGGTATATGAAACCCATGATTGATGAACCTGTAAGGACAGCAAGTAGAATAAGTGGTGTGGAGAGTGGGGCATAAGTTGGAGGGGGTGGGGTTGTTGGGGTAAAAGGGAGACACACCAAGGAGTCCAGGAAGACAAAGAATGTTTGAAAACTGATGGTGGTAGCAATTGTACAAGTCTTCTTGATGTGATTGTTCTAGGGAATGATGTACATGAACTCCCAATTTATAATAAATAATAATAATAAAATGGTGAACTGGTTCCATGGAGTCCATCCATGGTGACTGGTGTGTGAGTGTGGGATTTTCAGTGGCTGATTTTCAGGATGGAAAAAGTCATCTTTCATTTACAAATACAAGTGTATATAAAGATATGCTTATATGTTCATCTCATTTATTTAAGAAAGAGCACAATCACATTTCAAAAAGAAACCTGGATAAAATTAAAATAGAAAAAACTTTCAGCGTTTTATAGAATATAAATGTCAGAGGTGTAAATTGGAGAGGCACAAATAAAGGATGGATTCTTTCCCATTTTCCAGGAAAAGGAGAAGTCTCAGTTTGGTGCAGTTAAAACGAGAAGCCTCCCACTACCTACATAGAAAGTTCAGATGGCCACCCTCAGTGCAAAAGAATCATATTTGTATCCTAAACTATCAACACAGGGTAGATGGGTAGGCTATGTCAAATCTGAAGGAAAAAGCTGACTTCATTCTTCTGGAGAGCAATGCACAAGGTACAGGCATCTGTAAGGGTGTGTTTTTTCATATGCTAGGAGATATATATCCCTAGGAAAATTCCTCAGTGCCGGCAACATAAGAAACCCACAAAAATGGTGGTGACTTGGTTTGCGTGTAACTTCATGCTGCTCCCACTGCTATCCACACACTCATTCTTTCAATGCCGGAGGATAGTCTCCTTCGCAGACTCCTTTCTCTGCATGAGCTCCCCCTTGCTCAGGAGGCCCTTTGACCTCCCTCTACTTGTTCTGTTCATCAGGCTTCTTTTCCAGACCAACTCTAATTTTCCCCTCCAGAGTCATATAATTCTCTATCCGCTTTCTCTTCAGTAATTTGTCCCTAATTCTGCTACATCTAATGTAGTCTATCTGCTTCCTTAGAGCAGTAGCTTTTAATGAACTCATATGATGTTTTCTCTAAAAAGAGGTTTTCTTTTGTACTTTGAAGTATGATATTGTCTCTGGCAGAATTGTACAAGTCAAAGTTGAATACTGACTCTTTCTTCAGTTGTAATTTGAAATATGATATTGTCTCTGGCAGAATTGTAATTTGAAATATGATATTGTCTCTGGAAGAATTGTCCAAGTCAAAGTTGAATGCTGACTCTTTCTTCAGTTGTTTTAGTAGTTATGAGCGGGGTTGTAAATTGCTAGCCCTGCAGTTTGAAAACACCAGCTGTTTTGAGGGAAAAAAGACAGAGTTTTCTACTTCCATAAAGAGTTACAGTCTCAGAAACTCCAAGGGACACTTCTACCCCGTCCTGCAGTGTCGCTGTGAATTGACATCTGTTTCATGGCAGTGAGTATGGTTTTCATTTTCTGCATTTCTGCTATAACATTCTTGTCATTCTTAAGTCTTAAATGCCTTTGACTTTTTTGTGTTCTGGTCAAGGATGTTTGACTAAACGACATGTTTAGTAATCATCAAAATACTATCACATTTTTCTTGGGAAAAATATGTCTCATTTGTAAAGGATTACAGCCAAGAGAAGGTAATATAAAGGTGTAATATCAAAGCAGGGGCATGATATAGTAGATTTTAATACTAGATATGTAGTTTGATTTCTTTAAATGAGGAAACTACTTGTAACAAGGAAACAGGGAAAGTTTTGTATTTAACAATGTGTTATTTGAACAATCCCTCCAACAGCAAAAGAGAAGCAACGGTAAAAACAAGGGCAGAGTTGAACCACTGGGAATACAAAAGAACAATGCAGAAGATTAATGCAGCAAAAAGTTGGTGCTTTGAAGGGATCAACAGAATTGACAGACCTCTGGCAAACCTAACTAAAGAAAGGAAAGCACCAATAGCAACAGCTAGAATAAGAAATAGGGGTAATCCCAACAGATCCTAATGAGATCAAAAGGATAATCATAAAGTGCTATGAAAATCTGTACTCTAGTGAGTTTAAGAATGTGGAAGACAAGAAAAAATACTTGGAAAAAACAATCCTAACCTAGACTATCCTAGATAGAGGGAAAGAAACTAAACAAATCCATAATAAAAGATGAAATAGATATGATTATCAAGATGCTACCAACAAAAAAATGTTCCTGGACCAGATGGATTCACTGGGGAATTCTACAAAACATTCAGGGAAGAATTGACACTGATCCTCCACACAGTATTTCCAGAGTAGAAAGGATGATAATCTCCCTAACTCATTTTATGAAGCCAGTGTAACTTTGATACACAATCAGGGAACAGATCCCACAGAATAGAGAACTATAGACCAATATCTCTAATGAACATAGGTGGAAAAATCTTCAAAAAGATATTGGCCAAAAGTGTATAAAATACATCATCCATCGGGATCAGGTAGGTTTCATCCCAGGGACGTAGGGATGGTATAACATCCAAAAAAATCCATCAATATTATACACCACATTGACAAGGACAAAAAGTAGTAGAACCACATAATAACACCTATAGATGAAGAAAAAACATTTGACACTATCCAGCACCCATTCCTAATTAAGACGTTCGGAAGGATAGGAATGGAAGGGCAGTTCCTCAAGTTAATACAAGCTATCTACAAAAAGCTAGTAGGTAACATCATAGTCAATAGAGAAAACACTAAATCAATCCCACTGCAAAAGAGGACTAGATAAGGATGTCCCTTGTCCCTACTTTTATTCTGTATTGTACTGGAAGTACTAGCTAGCAGCATAAAACAACAGAAGGACATCAAAGGTATCCACCTGGGAGAGAAGAAGGTGAAATTATCGTTATTTAGAGATGGCATGATTGTGTACGTTGAAAATCCCCAAAGCTCCACAACTGTAGTACTGACAGAAACAGAGGAATAGGGAATAGGGGCAAGATAAAAGATTGTTAAATGGAAAGCAATTGGATTGCTGTATCCCTTGGACAAGACCATGGAAAAGGAAATCAGGAAGGCAGTATCATTCATAATATTCAAGAACAAACTGAAATATCTATGGATATAGCTAGCAAAAAAAAAAAAAGACCTTTACAAGGAAAACCACAAGACCCTACTACAGGAAATCAAAAGCAACCACCACAGATAGAGGTATATCTCATGATAATGAATCAGAAGACTCTATATGATAAAGATGTCTATCCTACCCAGGATCCTTTTATAAGTTTATGTTATCCCAATTCAAATATCAACAACCTTCGTCAGAGAATTGGAAAAACTGACCACCAATTTAATTTGGAGAGGGAAGAAGTCCTGAATTAGCAGAGAACTTCTCAAGAAGAAGGATACAGTCGGAGGGCTCACTTTCCCTGATTTTCACACCTACTACAAAGTCACAGTGGTCAAAACAGCATGGTTCTGGCATATTGAAAGATGTACAGACCAGTGGAAAGTAATAGGAAACCCAGAAATAAAACCATCAGCATATAGACAAATGATCTTTGACAAGGGCCCCCAAAGCATCAAGTGGGATGGAGACTCCCTATTTATCAACTGAAGCTGGAAACAATTAAAATCCACCTGTAGAAAAGTGAAATAGCATGTCTACCTCACCTCATGCACAAGAACAAACTCAAAGGAAATCATGGACCTAGAAATAAAACTCCAAATCATCAGGAAAAATCTATGAACCTTGGCCAAAGGAATACGAAGGCTAACTGCAATAAGGCAGGGTACAACTGCAGGGGAATCTGAAATTGGCAAATGGGATTTAATACAGATAAAACACCTATGAGCATCAAAAAACTTTACCAAGAGGGTGGAAAAGCAACCCATAGACTGGGAGAGGATTTTTAACAACAATGCAACAGACAAAGTGCTTATTATGAAAATCTGCAATAGCCTCCCTACCTGCAAAATGAGGAAAACAGTTAACCCTTTGAAGAAATGGGAAAAAGAACTGAAAAGATGTTTGTGATGGGTAGATTTGTTATGCCAACATGGCCACAGAAGATTGGTGGGTCTGTTGTGACGGCATGGCCAATGAACACACAGGATGAATTGAAGGGCAGAGATAGGAAGGGCTCTGCGAGTCCCACCCTCTCTCTTGCTTCCGGATCTTCGGACCAGAAAACTGCCTTGTTCCTCCTGTGCCTCGACCGTCAAGCAGCACTACCCGTGGGACACCTAATCATGGACTGTGTTGCTGTGAGTTGAGGATCTTTCAAGCCCTACTTTGCCATGCTCCTGGGATATACATCTCTTGAGCTGGGGACTGTTGGACTCTGTCATCTGGCTGACTGTTGACGTCCTGCTCTGCTGTTTGCTGCCTGTGACCAGATATCCTGGATTTCTCTACAGAGGACTACTCAGCGGCCCTCAAGACTTGAAGGACTGCCAGTCTTCTAGTTGCCTCATGCAAGTGAGTTGCACCGAGCAATCTGTACTGCTTTATAGATAGTTAACTGTTTCTTTCTTATCTTATATACCTTTCTCTATATATAAATATGTAAAAAGAATTACTAGTGTCTTGATTTTTATTTCTCTAAGAGAACCCTGCCTGACACAATGTTTCACTAGGGAGGAGACCCATATGTCCAATAAACATATGAGAACATGCTTCGTATCATTAGCCTCCAGAGAAATGTAAATCAAAACAACCATGAGATACTATCTAGCACCTTTGAGGTTAGCCCAAATCAGAAAATCGGGGAGCAGTAGACATTGGAGGGAATGTGACCAGAAAGGAACTTTCCTACATTGTTGTTAGTGGTCCTGCAGATATGTACAGCTGCTATGGAAATCAGTCTGGCAATACTTAAAGAAGATGGAAATTGAGCTTTCTGATGACCCAGGAAATTGAGCTTCCTGATATACCCAGAAGATGTAAGAAATAAACCACGACCAGTTGTATGCACTCCA